>BGPR01045343.1:0-12353 GCA_013235015.1 Araneus ventricosus | reverse complement strand
CTTTTAGCCTTTTATAATTGATAAGATAGCTTTTTTCTCAAAAATTTTAAAAATCCTTGCTTTTTTTAAGCAAAATTTTAAATATGCACTCTTTTTTATGAAATATTACACAGAAAAGCAAAAAGTATGCAACAGTATCATTCACCATTAGCAGCATGTGGTAATTCTCTTCCAGTGAAAATATATATGAGCTAAAACAGTCCGTACAAACACGGTGGCAAAAAAATCTACTCTCTCTCTATATATATACGTTGCAAACAGTGTGCAACTTTAATCATTCTCCGAGAGCAGTGTGCAAGAGAACTTTTCTGATGTATAATTAGTTCTCTGGTCTTTATTCTGTAATTTTTATTTTTACACATAGTAAATAGTGCACACAATTAGTATCACAAAAAAAAAAGACTCTGGCTCCCTAAGCATATCGGCGGCTTTCTCGCCGATCTTCGCTGAAATCTTTCATCCAGGGATTCCCTTGCACGCTGCTCTCTTCTACGCAAATTTTATTCAAAACTTCGCAAAGAGTTAATTTTAAATAAATAAATTCAAAAAAGAGTAACGACTTCTCCTGTAATCCGTAAGCGATTAGCTCGGTTAGCGAAATTCTTAGCGTCAAGGTTGAGATTGGTAAACAAACTGATCGTTGCCAACGGGGAGAAAGAAATAAAGGTCATTTTTTTGCGCCACGCATAAGCGTTTTATATAATATAGATGTCAATGTTAAGGAAAAGAGCATAATAATAATAAGAGCATAAAATATGGGACATATTTAATTTTAATTTCGCATGCGTACTTCTCAAACTGTATAGATTGTGTTAGACAGGAAGAAAAAAATTTATATTCATGAATAAATATTTTATGAAGATACAAAGTTGGGATCATTGATTTTTCGCCAAAATTTTCCTATGTTTCGAACTGCAACTGAGTGTAGAGTATGACTTTTTAAATCTATCATAAAATATGTTGTCTATTACACCGTGTCCCATGTCCATTCAACCGATTCGGTTGCCGTAATGGCATCAGGTACGGGAGCAAGGGGCGGATTTCTGCCAATTACAACCTCAATCTCAAAGGGTTTACACATGTGTACCAAATTTCAATCAATTTTAACGAATTGTTTTGGAGATATCGCGTTTTTCGTATCCCCATTTTAGTGAAATTTTAATTTTTGAGAAAACGCATTTAAAAATATAATAAAACATTTCTTGAAATAAATATCAAAGAATAAAATATTAAAGGAATAAAAATGAAAACAAAGACTGTTTTAGATTATTAAAAGTTGTGTTTTTATTTTTAGATCATAATTTGTTTTGAATTTTTCTTCGAAAATCGCTTTTTCAGCCTAGTCGGATACCTTAAAAAATATTTTGTCACTGTTAATCTTAAATGTTAATTATGGAAGATAAATATCTTTGTTAATTCTAGTATTGGTGCCAAAGGTTAAAATTTAGATTTATTATTAATTATGAAATGAATACTGGGTGCTGAAAATGTGAATATAACAATATGCAATTTTGCAACACTTAATTGAGCAAGTACCTCCTTTACCGTCTCCTAAAAAATATAATTGGCCGAAGATGCGGGAATAGCTGAAAACATATTTAGTACAATTGCAATTGTGAAAATAATTAAAGAAATTAAAACAGAAGCAAAATTTTAAATTTAAAACTTTTTTTTAAAAAATCTTTTATTTTAGATAGTTACTGCCAACAACTTTTCAGTTAAGAAAATAGAAATAATAAAATTTTACTGATGCACAGTTCAAAAAAAATGTCTTTTGGTAATCAAACAATGATATAAACAAATTATATACATACATATATATATAGCATATCTTAATCAAATTAGCAAATATAAAACATATACTCCTTTCACAATGGCCATTATGAATTGTATTTGTATGGAATGAGGGTTAAACCAGACTTGCAATCATGTACCCTGGAAAGTTCTGAAATTATTTGATTTTGGAACATAATGATCGTCGACACAAAAAAATTTCTTGAATCGGTCGAAGCAAAACACTTCAAGGTATAGCATCATCACTTGCAGTCAAATTTTTAGCATAGAAAACTAAGTTTTCCCAGATTTACTGTAGACCTATTAACTCATTCTAGAACATAAAACTTGTTACACAAACTTTCACAAGAGGCATCACACGTTCTTAAACAACGGAAATCACACAAAAAGTAAACTTAAGGCGTAACATGGACAGGATTCGAAAAAAATATTTATCTGGAATAGAGTTGAGAAATGGTGTTCTTTCATTCCTATGCCACCATGTTGCAGAACTTTATACACAGGGAAGCAATCACTGCAATTCATTTTCAAAATGGCACATTATATCTTTACTTTCGCAAACTTTTTCCGTAAAGCACACATACGGAAATATTTGTTGCAATACGTGCAGAAGCAAGTTCAACTTCAGATCAAACTGTATTCGATTTGCGTCATAGAGAAATCAATGGTTTTCTCTCTTGCATACTGTCATGAAGAAATCAAACAAAAAAAACGAACCATTTTTTTCTTTTTTGAAACAACGGAAAAAATCTGCAGGTACAAGCTCCGAGAGGCCCAATGACCCTCGGGCCCCCACGCAGGTGCACCACATTCTAGCAAGTCTCGACCCGTCAAATTTAAAATCACACAAAGGAATCCTTCCAGTCAGGAAAGCCAAAGCCCTTTCACACAAAATTTCATACGCGGAACAAGATGGCGAACAAATAGTCCTGTTAAATTATTTTTATTTATAATTTAATGAACTTGAAACATTAAAGGAAAAGACATAACATTTAAGGCAATTAATATTTAAGTTGATTACTAAGTAAATAATTAAGAAAAATTTAGATATTTAATAAAACTGTAAAAAATTTCCGTTTAAATTTCAAAAGTTGCCAGACATGCCACACAATATTAAATAGACTTTGGTGGAGAAGATTTTAATGTATTGATAAAGCCGAAAAATAATGTGGATGCATTGTTTGCAATCTAACATCTCCCCCATCAACGGAAAAAAGTTTTGCTACCACCCGACTGGAAGAAATTTTCCAAAAACATTTTAAAAATATTTGCTGCATATAACATACAGAGTATTATACATATTAAGTTTCAAAATATTACATTATTATATTATACATTATATTTACACTTTTGCTCTCTCTCCACTCTCCTCCGAGAAACTACAAAAAAAATTCAGAGCACAACATTATACCATCAAAAAATTATGCCATACAATTTTATCCACAATACTAAATGTTTTTTCACAAATTTATTCATTTATCTATTCACTTCTTAAAAATAATTTAGAGCATTAAAACAATGTTAGTACATATATGCCTTGATATATAATTTTAACTTCTGCAAGAAAAAACAATCATTGTATGTATATAGCTTCAAAATGCTGCAAGTTTATGCAGTATAATTTTTTATATAAAAACACCTCGCTGAAAACACTCCTATGAAGACCTATACCCTATTCACTACACTTTCGGACAAGCCTGGCAAAATGAGCAAGATTATATAAAATGGAATACAGTACCATCAAATACTAGGATAAAAATCTCAACAAACAGAATGAAAAACAACAAGAAATCTTTGTGAAGATATGTATTACATCTATTTTTTCTGTGGCCACTTGACTGATTGACATTACTATATGAAGTATTAAATTCTATACCATAGTTAAATTGTAAAACAATTATGACATAAATGTTATTTTTAAAGAAATTTTTCCTTTCACAACAATTCTTTAATTCCTAAGGTTTGGCCTAGGCTGCTCTTGTTTAAATATTTTACTAAAATTAACTTTCATTGTTTTATTGTCCTTTAGACTATTAATGACATAATTATTATTTCTTAAATTTTTGCAATCTCAAAAGGTCCTTTGTACCTCTCCTGGAATGCCTGTGGCCATTATTTTTACTTTTTGACTTGTTAGTTTTAGATTTATGTTCTTTGATTACATTCTTATAATTTGATTTATCACTATCACACTTTACCAAAACTTTGTCACTTTTATCATGTTTTTTCTTTGTTACATGAGAATTTTTTTGTTGTTTTCAAAATCATAAATCTTTTGTTTATAGATTCCTGCCAAAGAGAATTCTTTTTTTTTAGATTTGCAAGAATCTTTTAGAAGTTTAAATCATTCCTTAAACCTCTGTTTGAAGCATTTCTAAAGTTACGCCTGAAATTTCTTCCAAATTTACTCCTTTGATTGCTTCTTGACCGGTATGGATGAAAACTGTTAGCCCTACTTTACCCCTATTAAAATCACCTCTGGTGTAAAGAAAACAATTTCTTGCTGTGTGATTAAATTTACCACACATTTGACACTGAATGTTTTGATTAATTTGCACATTACTAGAGGTAGATGGAGCTTCTGTCAAACTATTCACCGCCATATTTTGAGTAGAAATTGCATTAACCCACTCTGATAGTTCTAAAAGTTTTTGTTAGTATTTAACTGCTGAGTTAAAATTTGGTTTATGCCAGAGTCTGCAACATTCCATTCAACACAATCTTCACTCAAAGCATTATCAATATTTTTTACCATTGCAACAGCATATTTAAATGATTTTGGCCCTAATTTTTTCACTTCGACCCTAATGTCTGACCTTAAAGCCTCAATAAATTTGGAAAGTTTTAATTTTTCTGTCAAATTTACTATATTCTCTTCCTCACTACTTTTTGGATTTATGAATTTTTCAGTACTTAAATGACCTGACCAGCCAAATCTGAAATCGATTGGCTCACTTTTTGTTTTAGATTGTGACACTACCTTTGAGCCTCTTCAAAATTTGGTTGTTTACAAAACTTTTCTTTCACTTTGTTTACCAAAGTATCGAAGTTATCTATTTCTTCAATTTTTGGATTGCTCACTAAGAATTTTAGAGCTTCTTCTTTCAAGTTTAGTTTTAGAATTAAGATTTTTTTGCTTTCACCCCATTTTTTCAAACGAGCAATATCATTGAACTGTTTTATGAAAAAATCAAAATTATCATCTCCACCCCTAAAGGGTATGAGTGAATTAATAAGGCTGTTAGCCGTGTTATTTTAACTAAATATAGTGGCAGGTATGAAATATATATGCAATATATAAAAATACTTATTTTTTTTTATTTTGTGAACACATAAATATGTTATGCAAAAACACTGAAAATGCAAAAATATACCCAATATTACTGTTAAATCATTTTCAACAAATTAATATCATAGAATTTCTGGAGGAGACTGGTGAATGATAAAAAAATATAAATACTTTAATACTCTCTGTCATGTGCATCAATGTTAAATTTAAATTTATGTTAGTTGGCAGTAAAAATTAAATTTCTTAAATAACCCAAATACTCAACCTAGTATTGTTTGTAATTGGCCGAAGATGCGGGAATAGCTGAAAACATATTTAGTACAATTGCAATTGTGAAAATAATTAAAGAAATTAAAAGAGAATCAAAAATTTAAAATTTAAAACTTTTTATTTAACAATTTTTTATTTTAGAAAGTTACTGCCAACAACTTTTAAGTAAAGAAAATACAAAGAATAAAATTTTACTGATGTACAGTTCAAAAAAACATTTTTTGTAATCAAACAATGATATAAACAAATTAAACACACAAATACACACACACACACACACACATATATATATATATATATATATATATATATATATATATATAACGTATCCGTGGTTGTAGTCGTTAAATCAAAACATCCCGAGATATTAACTAATTTCTTTTTATTATCAATAGGAGAGTGGTCGCTATACGTCCATCTCTGTTTAGGTTACAAGCGAAAGTGCACAGAAAAATCCTTGTATTCTCTCTGATAAGGGAATAACATATTAACACGTGATCAAAGCGAAGGGAATACTGGGTATTTTTAATAAGTTACGTAGGCGTTTCAGGGAAAAAGTCTGGTGCCAAAGAGACGCCGTCATGATTTTCTGTCGGCACGTGAAAGCGATTAAATATCCTTTTAGTAATAAATATGCCAAAATGAGAGATTTTATATACCTCCAGCGCGGGAAAAGAACGAAACTGGAGTTTTAGAAAAGTGATTTTGGAATACATTGAGATTTAAAAACATATAATATTAGAATTAGAAATAAAATCAAGTGAGATTATTACATATATATATATATATATAAAATATAAATTTAAACAAAACTTGTTATATATGATCTTACATAAGAAAAGTAAACAAGACATATCATGAAGCCAATCCAATACTAAAAATTCATAATTTAAACAATACAGCCAAATATAAAACAAAATCTAAAGAATTGAAAATACTATAGATACCATGAACAAAAAATAAATTTAAACATTTATATCAATATGTAAAAAACTCTGTTGTTATTAAAAGTATTGAAAAAAGGGATCGTCGACACAAAAACTTTCTTGAATCAGTCGAAGCAAAACACTTCAAGGTATAGCATCATCACTTGCAGTCAAATTTTTAGCATAGAAAACTAAGTTTTCCCAGATTTACTGTAGACCTGTAAACTCATTCTAGAACATAAAACTTGTTACACAAACTTTCACAAGCGGCATCACACGTTCTTAAACAACGGAAATCACACAAAAAGTAAACTTAGAAGCGTAACTATACTGATAAAGCCGAAAAATGATGTAGATGCATTTTTTGCAATCTTACAGTTACATTTTCTGCAAAAATAACACACACTTAAATTCGAATGTAAACTAAATGCACATTCGTGGGGATAAAAGTAGTCACCCATTATTATTTCACCGCTGTTCATTTTAGCTTAAAACAAAAAGTTTCAATTTTCAGGAAAGAACGTCCACTAATAGTTTCTAAGTTTCAAAATTTCAGAAGGGGTCGTCAACATATTTAAAATTGCACTAACTTCAAACTTTTCAATGGCACCGCCCTATTACGATGCCATAAATAAATTTCTCATCGAAAAAATACCCCACGTTATTAAGTTTCGTTAATATGGCATTAATAGACCAGAAGATATTTGACATTTTGTGATCTCGACATAAAAAAAGCTCGACTCCACATTTAGATAGAGAAGTTTTCTGCTTGTTTTTAATTGTCTTTAGTAGCATTTTAAATAATTTCGCACTTTAAGTGTTATTTTCAAAGTAATGAACTACATTTTACAATCGGTAGAACTTGATGCCTTTAAAAATTAATAGTGTAATATTACACCACTTTAATTTATAAAATTTTAAAATATTTATATTTAAATCTTTATACATCTAAATTTTATAACATAAAGTGGTATAATGATTATGCTTAATAATGAAAACGGTTTAGAAATATATGCCGCCTCCTTAAGTGCATCGAATTACAGCGAAAATAGAAAATATAATATAACTTCAAAACTATTTGTATGAATAAGCTGACATTTTTCATGGGCTTCCATCTGCATCGATTATTTTTAAAATTCATATGTGTTTGCTATTCAAAATTTTTCAATATAATATATGAGCGTCAAATATCATAAAATTTTTCATGTGCTCAAAATTATTTTGACATCAAAAGTATAAGTACAGAATTTGTAGAATACTTCAAACTATTACATCAAAAAATTATTGGTCAAAAATTATATTATTTCACAAGATATCAATAAAAATTCAAAATTTTACTTTAGCATTAAAGACTCAAAATTTTACTTGCTTATAATTTCATAAGTTATTGAGATTGTTAATGAAATTTGGTATCCGAGCATAACTCTTCACGCAGTTTTCAAATCCGTTGATAAAAATATATGTTGCCATTGTAAATTTTGAACTTAGCGCAATTATAAATATGTATACGACCCCTTCTGAAATTTGCAAACTTAGAATCTATTAGTAGACGCTATTTCCTGAAAATTTGTATCTTTTGTTTTAATATAAAATGAACAGCGGTGGAAGTAGGGGAAAAATGAGAGTTTGGACTCAGGGGATCAGGGGATCACCGGATTTTAAGATTTGAAATTCCCTTTTTTTTTTCAAACGCCAAAGGCTTCCAGACGAGTTCAGACAAGAATTTGCTTGAACTTTTAATTCCTCTTAGATTAGATAAGAGGATGATAAGAATTTATTTTTATTTTCGGACTTTGAAAATTTTTTGAACTTTAAATTTTCTCGGCTTATTTCTTTTACAAAAGTTTGATTGTAGTGGCTTTGATTTTTTTCACAACGTCCTTTCACAGATTTACATCAATCATAACTTATCATACGTGCATTAAAATAAAAAATATTTAAATATAAAGTAAACATAATAATTTATTTAATCTTAATTTCATTTTTTCTGTTTTAGAGACTTTGAATTTTCTCAGCTTTTGAACAAATTTCATCAATTAAGTTAAACTTTCAATCTTATTTGTTTTTCGGCATGCTAATTTTCTTTTCGTTATCGAATAACGTTTTTCATTTGTTTTCAGGAAAATTTCAAAACTTGCATTTCTGTTCTTAATAACAAAATGTTTACTTAGTTGCTAATTCTCATAAAATCTGTTTCTTAATTAAGAATCATTTTTATAAGAATAATTCAAACAGATGATCGGATTTTTTTTCTTTCATCATTCAACTTTTTCCTCTTTGTTTCAAGCTTATTTTCCACCCTTAAACACAATTTAGAATATTCTAACAATAACATACAAAACACTAAAATCACTTCGTTTGAATAAGTTAACTTAAAATTCCGTTTTTAATTGTTTCAGGAATAACAAACGTTAAACTCTCTTAAACTTAAATGGAAGCAGTTCTTGAACGAGAAAGTGTGGCATTATTTTTTTTCTTTCCAGATTCACTTAACATCGACCAAATTGTTTCATTAATATTAACCATTAAAGATCGCTCTTTTTTTTTTGTTGGACATATAACTTATCTATAAAGACTTTTGTTTACTTCGAACAGAAAGGTGACATTAAACCTTACAAATGCATAGATTGATTCATCACAAATTATTTATCTAAAATTTAGGGACCGATCATAGTTAATTCTAAAACTATATAAAACATTCCACTAATCTAAATTTTTCTTCCTATTAACTAATAAAACATTTATTTCGATACTAAAAAAAAAAACTCGACCGATTTCTGTGTTTTTTTTTCAAACTTTTTTCAAACCATCTCAATTCCTTTCAATCTTATTTTATTTCACGAACTATTTATTCAATTTCATTAATTATATATATATATATATATTCTCTAATAATTTTCCATACATGACTAAAATTCACTTTGATTTTTTAAACATTTCCTTCCAATGATATAACAGAATGATATTCTATCAATAACATAGAAAAATAAAACTCTCTCTTAGGTTTGGTAAATTATTAAATGAAACTCATGTTTTACATTCTAATTCCTTTTCATTGATCAAATAAATTTAATCCCAACAATTTAACCACCAAAGAACTTTTTTTCTTACATGCATGTTTAATTCATGAGGTGTGTGTGATTTATTTCGAATAACGATAAAGTTACCATGTCTCTGTGTCTGCTTCTCTTGCGATTTTTTCCATATATGACTGGATGGAACCTTTTTTATTTTAAACGCGTTTCTTTAATGAGTAGAAAACGACTTAGAATATTCTATCAATAACATAGAAAAAATAAAAAATATCTTAGGTTTGAATAAATTAATGAAATGAAACTCATGTTTTACATTCTAATTCCTTTTTTTACATTGATCAAATAATTTAATCTCAACAATTTTTAACCTCCAAAGAACTTTTTTTTTCATGCGTGAAGACTGTGTGTGCGTGATATACTTCGAATAACGATAAAGAGTTACCACGTCTGTGTTTTGTTTGCTCTCTTTGCGACAGATTATCGAATATTCCACATAGATAATTCCTAATCATGCCTCTATCTCAATCCTACCATGAAACATAGCTTTGCTTTTGATTAATTTTGAAATTGTTTTTTCCAATCGAATGCAATTAGTAAAATCTCTTTGGTTTGATTAAGTTTTTCGTGCATGGTGAGAATTTGATAAATTGAACTTAAATTTCAATTTTCTACCAGTTTCGAAAATACCAGAAACATAAAAACTATTTTAAAACCGACTGTTTCCAGATGAAGAGCTGTTCCAACTTACTAAAATAAACCTCATTCGAGGTACTTCGAGATTGAATTTCTTTTCCTCAACTTAAAACCTTTATGAAAAATATTCCAGAGTGTTTTTAGATATTCAATTTTTTTCTCGACTTTTTTGAACAATTTCTTGAATTGCTCTTTCAATCTATTTTTTATTTCAACAACTGATTTTCCATTTTCATTATATATATTTTTGATTGCCTGATTCTCTAGTTCAATTTCCAAAACAATCTTCATCACTAGATGTTTACGCTTCATGATTATAACAAATCTAGCTATGAAGACCTACACGGTATTATTAAATTTGTTTTATCATATTTCCTTTAAGATTAAAAGAATCGTGTTAATCTTACATTCCTTTGACTAATTTGGACACGTCATAGATGATCCATGTCCTGCTTATTTCTAAATATTTGTATGACTATCGTGCTTGCATTATTTAATTCTAATCACGCATTCTTTTTCCAACTATCATACATGAAAAATCTCTTTATCTTAGAATTTCAGTCCTATTAAATTGATATGTTTGTCTTTTTATTGTCATGATATTTTTCTTAGAACTTCGAGAATATTGCCGATTAAAGGCATGAGTTTGTTTGTTTTATCTGTCTCCCTTTTCACCCAATCAGATTCACAAATGATTAAGTTCTCACACAAGTTCAACCAATAATGATTACTGAACCCTTTTATCGGGTTTCCTTATAAATTCAAACTTTCCCTCATGAATTCCCTCTACTTTGATTTTTTGCCATTCTACTGAACACCCCGACTTTTCTTCATCATGGAAACTTCATCACAAACCGCTTCTTCAAAGACTTCTCCGAAGAAACTCTCAACATTTAACAACACTGCTGGCTTCCTGTTGACTCTGTTCCTCCACACCATTATCACCTCGGGTGAGAACAACTTCACCTTTGTGAATTGATTTCGCAAATGTTTTAAATGTGCACATTCGAAAGTTCAAGCGAATGAAAACGGCAGAATACTTCCCAACCAAAACGGTGTTAGTTTTCACCCTACGTGTAGGGAATCACTTGTTACCGAAATGGACAATTTCATCTTTACCATCAGAGACAAGGGAAAGTGCTAATCGTCAGAGACACGTGATCTAACCAGTGCATGGATGAAAATGTTCCCTGTAATATAGTTCAGCGATATGAAACAGAAATGCAAGACTTTTCGAGGCAGTTTCTCCCATCTGTGTGCTACTCACCAGGGAAACTGAATGGAACCAACTGGTGCCTTAGGAAAAAGATCACGAAAGCTGTAAGTCACTGATGTTTAATAATTTTCGAAGAAAAAGAAAATTCTTTTGGAAGATGTCTTCACGATCTCCATAATTTACAAATGGAGTAAGCGATGTTGAAATGGTGCTATCGATGTCCCTAACAGAACTTTTAGCGGACAATATAAAGAGACGAATCCAGAGTAATGGTTTTGCAATGGCTGCATTGAGAATCAGGCAGATCAGCTTGGTCACGAATGCGACCATGAACTTTGAATCCAGACATATCTTTACGGAGACTTAGCCATCGATGGACATTGAAATTGTTGCGAAATTTTTTTATTGAAAGAAATGCACAAATGTTCGTATAAAACTTTTTTTAATAACCACTTAATATGGATTTGCTTGTGTCCAAAATGCCTGTGATATGTATATAGCTACGACATCATCATAGAATGTTTTAAATAAAAGGTATTTTATTTTATTTGTGTTTATAAGTAATATGTTTTGCATGTTTTGCTATTTTCAAAATGTTTTAGCCCTTAAAAGGATAATTCTATTTAATATACTGTTTATTTATATTTTACTTTAACTTAACAACTCAGATTTATAGAAAACAATCATATTAAAAAAAAATTTCTAAAGTTTGAATAAGTTTCTCAACATAATGAAATTTGGTGAAACTAAACTTTAATGTGAAATTTCGATTTTCTATCAGTTTCGGAATAACAAAACATGTTACTTGTGAAAAAACACCTGTGATATGTATATAGCTTCCCAACATCATATGTCTCATTGAATGTTTTAAATAAAAGTTATTTTTTAATTTTCTGTGTTTATATTAATATGTTTTTTTTTGTGCTTTGCTATTTTCAAAATGTTTTAACCCTTAAAGGATTATAATTCTATTTAATATAGTGTTTATTTACATTTTACTTTAATTTAACTACTCGGGTATAGAGAAGCAATCATATTAAAAATTTCTAAGAGTTTGAATAAGTTTTCTCCAACATAATAAAATCTGCCAACTTGAAATTTCTATCGGTTTCAGGAATAACAAAACGTGT
>BGPR01045342.1:397-12353 GCA_013235015.1 Araneus ventricosus | reverse complement strand
TTTTTAAACCTCTAGACATCTGTTGTTCTGAACATCCTACAATTTACAATCAGGCAAGATATTGTTCATTCATTCTCTATTAAAATTTAGTATTTATGTTTTATTTGTTAGTAATTGACGTAATAAATAAGTTAATAAAAAACAGCTTTATTTACTGTACTCTAAAGAATTTTCTATTTTATTATAAGAATTTCTAAAATTCAATTTTGACAGAATATTATATTAAATTTTCTTTTGTAATAAAGGCAATTGTTTATGTTATTCTGTTTTCTCTTTTATTGATGAAAATTGGCAATTTTCTAATTTTTGAGATATCATGTACCATTTTTCCTTTATTAACAAGGATTCATTATCATTTTCTATTTTGTTATTTAATTGCATATAAGTATCATTGTATTTATTGGTTGTTTTTATTTTTTGCAAAGAGATTAATAATTTTCTATTATTATACCTTTTCTCTTTTCTATTATTAAGAAATTCTTAGAATTTTCAGTTTGTTATTAAAGAATTGTTGTATTTTCTATTTATTGTAAAAGATTATTATTTCTATTTTTATTGATTAAAGGGATTATTATATTTTCTATTTTGTATTAAATGTATTAAGATTTTCTTTTAATTATTAGAGATATTAGTTTTATGTTTTTATTATTAAAAGAATTTAATAATTTCATATTTATTAATATATATCATTTTATTATAAAGTTATACATATATTTTCTGCTTTCGTAAGCCTAATTTATCTTAATAATAATATATAATCATTACCGTCTTCGCCGACAGCCATTCTTCCGTATAATAGCCTGTGGCTATGTTTGAAACTGGCAAAAGACGTGCCAAAAATTTAATTTTTCGATATATCTCGAAATGGAAGCTAGTGGGTGGCAGGCGGTCGAGTAACATAACTAGAAGTCATGGAAAACTTTCATACCTTGAAATATAAAATCAGAAATCGGCCCAGTGGTTGGGGATGGGGAGTAGTCCTCTTGTTTTTCCCTGGGTAAATTAAATATATAGATTATGCAATCTTTTGTGATCAGTTTTCTCAAATCTGCTACTTGATGGTGCCATTCGTGCAAAACATTGTGTTCAACCAATACTCTTAATTAACCCTTTGCGATCAGTTACCTTACAGTCACCGTCGGCATAGAATCGGTTTTCTTTTGTTTTTTAGACCACTTGATCAGCCTACCCAAACAGGTGGTCACAAAACAAAACAAAGCTGACTTCTACATTTTTTAACTTTTCTGAAATCAAAACTGATCAGTCTAAAACAAAATAAAACGACTTCGACGACTTGCAGATGTCAGGCTGATCGGTGTGGAGTTTAAAACAAAATATCGACACCGACGACTTGCGAAGGTGAGGTCTAAAACAAAACAAAAATATCGACTTCTGACTTACGAATGTCAGGCTGATCGTGTGGAGTCTAAAACAAAAAAATTACTTCTACGACGACTTGCGAATTCCAGGCTGGTGTTGTGGGTCTAAAAACAAAACAAAAAATATAGACTACCACGACGACTTGCGAATGCTAGGCTGATCGGTAGGTCTAAAACAAAAGAAACAAAAAAACCGACTTCACCACGACGACTTGCGAATTCCAGGCTGGTGGGTGTGGGTCACAAACAAACAAAACCGACTACCGACGACGAATGTCAGGCTGATCGGTATGGGTCTAAAACAAAATAAAAACGATTTCTACGACGACTTGCGAATGTCAGGCTGATCAGTGTGGGTCTAAAACAAAAAAAAATATCGACTTCTACGACGACTTGCAGATATCTGATCGGTGTGGAGTCTAAAACAAAACCAAAACGACTTCTGAACGGCTTTCAGATGCCAGGCTGGCTGGTCGCTGTGGGTTTAAAATAAAACAAAAACGACTTCTACGACGACTTGCGAATTCCAGGCTGATCGGTGTGAGTCTAAAACAAAACAAAAAAACGACTTCTACGACGACTTGCGAATTCCAGGCTGGTCGCTGTGGATCTAAAACAAAACAAAAAACGATTTCTACGACGACTTGCGAATGCCGCCACTGTGGATGCAACGACAGCGACTGGTTAATTACCTTTTCCCAATTTTATATTATGTTGCTTTATAATTCTAAGAAAAATATGTTTGCCTTATTATTTGAAAATTGCCGGATCCTATATTTAAATTGCATTGAACCCTTTATCTACCGACGATACTTAAAAGTACCGCTTTAATCACGTTTATTTCTTCGCAATATCGCCGTTTATATTCACAGTATTCACAAGAACAAGGAGAATGGAGTTCCAATAACATGCAGTAAATGGCAGCTGAAGGCAGAAATTAAATTTTTTTGAGATTATTTATTAGTTAAGTGGTACAATTAATTGAAAAGTGTTTTCTCGGTTATTCTATTCTACTTCAAAACTTATCTAATAGTTAAAAACAGAGAATTAAAAAAAATGGTGGTTCTGCATAACGACATAAAAATCGAAATTTACAGATGTGTTTGAATCAATTCACTTCATCTCCACGGTTTACTGATTGACTAATAACGTAATTTTGATAAATGCCCGGTAAAACAATTTTCTGCGTTAGATAAAGAAAATCGATAAAAACATCAGTTATTCTTTGAAATTCAGTTTTTCAATTTTTATTCTTTTGCGACGTTATCTAAATGTTGCGGAGAACTTCCTCTAAAAGCATCGATTTTATTTACAGTTGTACTTGATGGTGTTTTCCAGTTCAATTAATCTAACTGCGTTACCAATTTAAAAGAAATACAAACATCTACCAAAAAGAAAACTGCTTTTTTCTTATGTTTTTATGGAAGAAAATGTCGTCATTTTAGTTTTCTTTCGCTAAAAGGGTGTAATTATTTGTACTTTAATTTGGATCATATTCAGTTTGATAAACATTTTGCACTCATAACAAATATATTTCACTAAAAAGAAATTATTCCACAATGATTAAATTTATTCAATATGAAAAAAATATTTCAACATTGAATAAATATGATGCAAGCAAGAAAAAATATTTTCACGAAAATAGCCCAGTGAGTGTGGTCCAACAAGGAGGATAATAAAAAATGGCGCTTTATTCCACGAATATTCCAGCAAAACTAAGCAGAAATTGTATAAATTAGCAACACAAGCAGACAGCGGATCAGTAATAAATAACACAACAGCGCTCTGTGTCCGACAGCTCACCAGCTTGCATTGCGGACAAAACTCCAAAAAGATTGAATCACTCGTTTGAGTTCATCGGTATTTATAGCTTTTCAGATATGGCGTGACGTCACATTGAATTCTCTCGAAGGTTCTCCATATCTCCGAGAGAGGGCCACAATTCCTATATTTTCTAGAAGCTTCATTTTGTCTCCAAAATGGTCCCCAATGTCGAGGTAAAGCCTCTGAAAATGCCTTTTTCCTACCATAAGACTAACATAGCAGGGAAACATTATTACAGATTGGTAACAATATTATCACTCGTATTAATTGGTTTCCACTATAAAACGGATACTTTCCACTTTGCTTGCATCGTTGAGTTTGTAACCTCTTTTTGCACTTTTCGAGTTGAACATCACTATTCTTACCCTGTTTGCGTTTTTATCTGATAGAATTAGTGAATTGATGAGTGAATTTATTCAAAATGTTTGGGATTATAATTTTCATGTACCAAGTGTAATGTATCAAAATTAAATTACAAAATATTTGAAATAGTTACTGAAGTTCTATTATACATTTCCCGTACGGAAATAAAATTGATGAAACAACATTATTCAATGATCATTAACTCAGAAACATTTTTACACAAAAATCAAAATTCTACTTTAATAATTTAAAGATAAAAATCACTTTTAAAGTATGTTCCAGTAATTAAGACAATCTTCAAATGTTTATTATTTATTCAAAATGTTAGAGTAAAACATGGTACATCAGTGATAAACTAAAATACTAAAATTTAAAAAAAATGTATGAAGGCTACTCAAATACAGAACTTCGTCCACTCAACTTTTAACAACAATCGATACAATGTCCACAATAAGGACCTTAATGGCACCCAATGCAACGAACTAAAACAATTATACGAAGGAAGAGAAATATGTTGACAGAACCTAAATTGGAGTAAAATTCTTCAAACCTTTTTTCAGATCAAAGATTCGACGAGTACAAAGTAAATATTTTTCTCAGAAAATCTAATAACAAGAAATGTCTCTGGTTTCAAAGCAATCGGAGTCGGCTCTCGGCAACAGCTTTTAGAAAAAAAGAGTTGAGACTTTCGTAAATTTCATTAAGAGATTATTTCTCTGTGAGCTGACATTTACCTAGAAGTTGAAAGTATGCCAATTTTTATAATGTTTTTTATTTTACAGTGTTATAATACGATTTAAAAAGCTTTGCAAATTCCATTTCACCCAGTAACATTAATTTTTTGAAAGTTCTTTTTTGAATGTTTCGTAGCAAGGAAGCTAAATGCTATTATGAAAGAGTTGATGTCTCCACTTAATTTTCAAGTGATAAATCAGCATGAAGTGATACACCAGTTCATGCCAGTGATGATTGCAATCAAACCAGTCCATGCAAGTGATGATTGCAATCAAACCAGTCCATGCAAGTGATGATTGCAATCAAACCAGTACATGCAAGTGATGATTACAATCAAACCAGTTCATGGCAGTGATGATTGCAATCAAACCAGTTCATGCAAGTGATGATTGCAATCAAACCAGTCCATGCCAGTGATGATTGCAATCAAACCAGTTCTTGGTAGTGATGATTGCAATCAAACCAGTTCAAGGCGGTGATGATTGCAATCAAACCAGTTCATGCCAGTGATGATTGCAATCAAACCAGTTCATGCCAGTGATGATTGCAATCAAACCAGTTCATGCCAGTGATGATTGCAATCAAACCAGTTCATGCCAGTGATGATTGCTATCAAACCAGTTCATGCCAGTGATGATTGCTATCAAACCAGTTCATGCCAGTAATGATCGCAATCCTGTTTCGAAAATCCTCTAAACTACCATAGAATAATAGTCCGACATCATTATAAATCATTAAGACTATTAATGTGAAACCAATACACGCATGGATAACCCACGATGCATTTCATTGCATGTACAGGGTGATTATAATTAAAGTTGCAATTTTATAACGCTGTAAATTAAGCATCACTGTTCAGAACGACTTGAATATGCTGTAAGCAACGGGATTTTTGAAGAAAAAAAAAATTACTTCAAGTATTTACCGATAATTAGCGCTTAGCTTTAGTTCACACAGAAAAATCGCGTTAAGGGGAAATGTATCGCAAGCCCGTCATTCAAGATTACTTCATTCCATGTAAATAGGATAACTTCACACCCCAACATTCTTGACACACTAATATTTTAAATTAAAAAAGTTACACTTCTCTGCAACTAAAATTAGCCGAGTTAATAAAGCTTCGTCACTGTTTTAGATGATTTTAGACCATTTCAATGGCTGCCTCAATAAAGATCCACCAGTCAACGAGAGACATTGGTCGTTGATTGGCTTAAAATCATGAAATTCAAAGCTTCGTAACTCGTTCAGTTTCAGTCCCAGAAGTAAGGAACTCTTTTGTTTAAAATGTTGGTGTGACAAAAACATTTAACTGTGACGAAGAACTGTATAAAGATTTAGACTCCTTAGTTCTTTTAAAGAATACCTTTATTGATTCCAACAACATAAAATATAATTATCTTCGTCATTTAAAGCATTTCTCCAACTGGAAGCATGCAACTATCTCTAATTGTTTAGAGATTAGCTATTGGGCCATGATTAGAGTCCACACCCAGCATATAAGGATACAACGCCCTTTCTTCTTATAATGCGTCGCCAAATATGCAACAACTATCTCTAATGGTTTAGAAATTAGCTATTGGGCCACGATTCGAGTCCACACCCTGCATATACGGATACAACGCCCTTTCTTCTTATAATGCGGCGCCAAACATGCAATAACAACCATCTCCAATGGTGTAGAAATTAGCTATTGTGCCACGATTCGAATCCACACCCTGCATATACGGATACAACCCCCTTTCTTCTTATAATGCGGCGCCAAACATGCAATAACAACTATCTCTAATGGTGTAGAAATTAGCTATTGGGCCACGATTAGAGTCCACACCCCCATATACGGATACAACACCATTTCTTTTTAAAATGCGTCGCCAAACATGCAACAACAACTATCTCTAATGGTTTAGAAATTAGCTATTGGGCGACGATTAGAGTCCACATCCTGCATATACGGATACATCGCCCTTTTTTTATAATGCGGGTATTTCAGACACGGAATGGTCCCGGAATGTCAATATGACAGTTGGGGGAGGGGACATGTTGCCGAACTTCTAGGCTTCAACAAAAAGAGGTTACTCACATTTTTAATGGTATATAACTTATAATACTTTAATACCTTGAATAAAATTACGAAATATTTTAATTTTGAATTTATTTACAAGACAAATATATCCGAACTTTAAATTATTTCCCTTCCCCAGTTTAACCGGATTTTCGCTTAACCGGCTTACCCTCGGTCCCATTTAAATCGCTTAAGAGGGAGTCTACTCTATTCGGTTTTGGTTGCGAAAAATTGAATATTTCCTTCTTTTTTGAAATGGCAAGAAATTGTGAGAGGTGATGTTGCTTGTTAAACGACGAATGGCTTATCTACCAAAGTCCATTCCGCAGTTTTGTGATTAAACAGCACACCACCTAAAGAACGTTTCAAATGGAGTCCACTCCTCCTAACTCCAATCGATTCCCTGTTAGGGCACCAGACAAACTAATTTTCTCGGCTGCCAACCTTAACTTGCTTCTATAGGCCCAATTCGTTTCCTTAGACGAGGACAAGAGAAAGAAAGATCCATCTCCCCGGGCGACGAAGAAGAAATTAAAAAAGACCCGGACAAACAGAAGAAAGTCTGGGTGCAAATTCGGCCGGACCACTCGAGACAAACCGAAACGGGCAGCCCGGATCACTTATCATCCCGGACAATAACACGCTCGGTTGAGCGAATCGAAGCGAACCTCTCTCTCTCCAGAAAACAAGCAAAAAAGGATTCCTAACAGAGGAAAGATTTTTGTGGCGCACAGAAGAAAAAAACAGCAGCAGCAGAAAGCCCAGCGTCCGGGATAGATAGATCCATGTCTTCATGTAATATTCAGCAAGACCTGTTGTAGGCCGGCATGTCCGGTGTCTTTGGCCTGCCTGGTCACGTGTGGTCAGCAATTACCTAAGTGGCGAGCGTGGCCGGAGCAATCAATTTACATCGGCGGAAGTGATGCGGTATGAGAGGTGGTCAGAAAAGAGTGTTTTTCCGCAAGATTGCTGCTGCTCGGTCATTACGGAGGGGGAGGATCGAGTTGCATGACTGATTGGATTCGCCTCGGAGAATGAGGACGGGTGTGATTTATCCGCAACACAAGATTCAGGACCCGAAGAAAACGAACAAAACGCTTCTTGTTTTATGCTCCTGATACATCTGTATCTACATGCATGCATAAAGAGAAATTAAGTTCAAGGTGTGGTATTGTTATTATTAATCTACAATCAGGGAATCGATCTGAAAAGATTTATGATTATACATAATGTGAACATACGTCCCGTTGTCCCGAGGCACAGCTTCGGGACACCCAAATGTCCCGTTTTCAGAAAGAGAACAACCACGATAACAATTTCAAGCAAGAAGGTGCCAAAAATTTTAAAAAATCCGATGGTAACGTCCAGTAGCCCGGCGATGACGGGTCATGCGTTGGTATAATTTTTGGTAGCCTGTCCCGTTGTCCCCAGGCACAGCTTCGGGACACCCAAATGTCCCGTTTTCAGAAAGAGAACAACCACGATAACAATTTCAAGCAAGAAGGCGCCAAAAATTTTTTTAAAAAATCCGACGGTAACATTTAGTAGCCCGGCGATAACGGGTCTGCGTTTGGTATAGTTTTTTGGTAGCCTGTCCCGTTGTTCCCAGGCATAGCTTCGGGACATCTAAATGTCCCGTTCTCAGAAAGAGAACAACTACGATAACAATTTCAAGCAAGAAGGCGCAAAAAAAAAAAAAAAAAAAACCATCAGGAGTGGCCTCCCCTAAACTTTCTCGTATACTTCTTAAAAATTTGTCATTTCCTCTAACCCTGCGTGGATAAATAATTAGAACCTTCTGTAACCCAGAATGCAATGACGATCGGAAGGTTTTTCATTGTAGATTATAGCGATTGTAAAAGATTTAGGTGAAAAATTAAATTCAAAGAGATGCGTATGTATTAAAATTTAGCAGTATTTATTTTCTATCACACCTAGCAAGCTCCGCTAATGCGAGGGCGTGCGCGAGAGAAAAGAAAACGGGAGAAAATGGTCTCGTTCGCTATCGCTGAATGGCTTGCGCATGCGCAGAGATTACTTTCAGTACGCAACTAAAAAAATTGAATATGCAATTTGAACGCCTTTTTTTATCCGATTGAAACGAAATTTGGGCACAGATCTATAATTAATGTTAACAACCGTCATATCAATTTTTATTTATCTAAGCCAAAGAGTTTAGAAGAGATAATTTTTACAAGTATGCGATTATACAGTCCGACAGACAGTCAACCCTTTGACGGATTTGGCCCAAACCTTTGTACGGATCCACATTCCGGAAGATAAAACAGTGTGCCAAATTGCATCTATCTGGGTATTCAAGTTTTAGAGTTATATTGTTCACATAAACGCGGACAGACTTCCCGTAGACGGATTTTGTCCAAAATTTGATAGAAAACTACAAATTATGTGTCAAGATCACATACCAAATTTCATCCCCGTAGTTCTAATAGTTTTTGAGTTATCATGTTTGCAGACAGACATAATTCCAATACTGTATTTTTCGGTGTCAGAGAGGTCTAAAACGTGGAGATTCGTCAAAATCTCGAGTTCGAATTTTTTGCCGATTACAATACCTTCTCTTTGCATACTTTGTTACGAGAAAGTAAAAAAAAGAGCAATTTTCCCTATATGAACTCATAATAAATATATTACCCATGGAATGATTGTTTACTTAAACTATTAGAAGTTACTATGGTCAAATATTTTGAGCTCAAAATTGATAGGAATTTCTCAAAACAATTATCTCAACAGTTGACAGATCAAACAGAGAAGAAAGTTTAATTTAGTTTAACATAACCTGTATGGAGTCGAATTGATGGCATACATAAAATGTTGCTATTCGTCATGTAAGTAATTCTGCTCGCAGAAGAAAAATTTCTTCAGATAGAGTGATATCCACTCCCAGAGAAGTTGTACGTCGGATTGTACATATAATATTTGTTGAGCAGGTATTAGGTACATATAATATTTGTTGAGCAGGTATTAGGTACATATAATATTTGTTGAGCAGGTATTAGGTACATATAATATTTGTTGAGCAGGTATTAGTTACATATAATATTTGTTGAGCAGGTATTAGGTACATATAATATTTGTTGAGCAGGTATTAGGTACTTATAATATTTGTTGAGCAGGTATTAGGTACGTATAATATATGTTGAGCAGGTATTAGGTGCTTATAATATTTGTTATGCATATTTCCAAATGTTTTTCACGACTTTTCAATATTTATTTAAGAAATAGGTAAAATTTTAATGATATAAAAGTCATAAATTATTCCTCGTTCATTTCCTAAATGGGACGCAATTTATTTTTCGTAGCAGTGAAATGATAAAATAATAAAAGCTAATCCTCGATTTTTGATCTATTTAAAAGAAAAGGAAATTGTGGAGCAAAATATTTCTTGGAGTAATGAAATTACTTCCACCTATTAATTTTAAATTTAACTGTTACAATTCTTTGCAAAAAATGAAATTAAACAGACAAAGAAAAATAAGTGACATGATTTAAACCTTTCATTCAGCCAATCAAGTATTTTTGAACAACAGAATTTTTTTCTCTGTGACAGATGCACATTTCCATTCCATAATTGAGACGCAGGATTTGTAAAATAGATTAATTTTCGAATGCTTTCACCCTTGGAAGAGGATTACTTCGAGCACTAAAGTGAGGTGGGAACGGAATTCTACAAAGCGTGTAAATCATTAAACCAGGAAACAGAACGTGACGCGTATCATTTCGAGTGAAAAATAATTTGAAACATCCACTCTAAATTCTTTTCCTCTCTTAACGAATTACTTTATTTTTTAAGCGATGCTATAGATGTAAGGTTGAAACATTTTTAAAAATATAAAGCAAACGTTTTTAATTAATTTTGTTTAAAATTAATTTATTCAGTCCTTTGAATGTTTTAAAAGCGAGAGAAAAGGTGTAAAATGAAAATTGTCGACGCACTTTCGAATTAAAACGTAATTAATAATTCATTAAATTTCCAGAACGAACAGGATTCCAAAATTTCGTATGGATTTATACAAAGAACGTAAATTTTCGCAGAAATATTTTATGAAGCTTATTAAATAATGATTTTAATTTCAGTTTTCTGAACAACTATCCTTAGAAGCAATTCCGAGTGTTTCACAAATATTATTGGCCTTGTTATCCTAAAGTAAACATTGGAATGAATATTTACAAAAACAAATTACGATTTTAGAGTGTAATATTAAGAAAACATTTTAATTAATGCTTTTTTCAGACATTTTAATTTTTAGAGCAAAATGGAATTTTTAACGTAGAACTATGTTCCTCCCATTGAGGACTTTTGAAGGAATTTGATTCACACTCTAAAACGCCACAAAAAACGTTGTATGGGAGATCCTCTATATCTCGGTAACTACATATGTTAAAAACATAACTAATGTCTTATTTTAGAGATAAAGGGTAACAACAGAAGTTCCAAAAAAAAAATTCAAAATTGGAATTGTAGTTCAGCGACTACTGAGTCAGAAAGTGGGACAAAAATACGCATGAATTGGTGACGCGATATCTCGGTAACTACATATGTTAAAAACATAACTAATGTCTTATTTTAGAGATAAAGGATAACAACAGAAGTTACAAAAAAAAATCGGAAAAGAGTCACGCGAGTAAAGTAGTCCTACGCCTTTAACATCAACGGCTGTTTGAAAAAGACAGCCTCCCGTCATTTTTTAATTGTAATCCGCATTGGATTATTTTTCTGATAACCCCGACACGTTACAGAGAAATTTTTTAAAATTGTTACATCGTAAAGGAAGGTATATAAATATCAATTGAGCGAAAGACTTGTTTATTTTTTACAGTTAAAGTATTTCTTCTTGATCTCCACGGAAATGTATATTCATGGACCTGAATATAAAAAACTACCCGAGACCCGCGACTTGGTGCTCGTAGTATAACTATTGGGAGCTTTTATATTTCCAGAGTCTTCAAGATATTAATGTACCAGGACCTCTTTTTATACAGTATTCTTGGTTTCTCCCTCTGGCTGCAGATACATTTACTCAGGAACACATTTGAAAAACTTTCAAAAATTAATTAAATTTAAACAGAATGTTTCATGGAAATGAAATTGGTATCATTAAAAAGCTAATTTTTGAACTTGAAGATGTTGTTAAAATGATTTTTGTGCGATAATATGCTCCAAAGTGAATGCGGGAAAAAAGTTAAAATTTAAGGTAAATTTTAACAAAAATTCTAATTAAAATTTCGAAAAATCCTTTCTTAGTGAGCACCTACTACCCAAGAAGCAACCATCTGTCAAATTTCAAGTTTCTAGCCCTAGTGGTTTGGGAGATTCGTTGATGAGTCGTTGAGTCCCTTTCTCTCACATAAATATTGAAAATATTGAATTAATATTGAAAAGTGAACTTCATGAATTACCATGATTAGATTCCACCACTCTAACGAAGAAAGTGTGCGCAGCGGGTGAGAAATCAATCACACTTAACGAAAGGGGGTGGAAATTTCGCAGCGATATTCGGAGGTTTCGAACGGCCATCGTCTTTTGATTGAAGAGACGTTTGGGACGTTCCCGTATCGATAGAGTTAATATTGC
>BGPR01045341.1:0-12353 GCA_013235015.1 Araneus ventricosus | reverse complement strand
GACAATCAAGAGAAATTAAAAGTAATATTAAAACTGCGATTTTATAAAATACATAAATCATCATTAAAGAACAATTAAATCCTCCAAACTTTCGCGATACCATCGCAAGAAACCCGAGCGAAACCTCCATATTCCAAACACCCATCGCCACTCGAGACTGATAAACCTTAATTGCCATTTATTAACACTGTTAGAGGTATTTAATTAGAGAGACTCTGGCTGTGCGATTCTAATTAAAACTTCGGAAAGGGATCAGTGAAAGCAAAAACAACCGCTGCAGGATCGTTGCCCCAGATCTTGGGGATGATGAAATTTCGGCGCGAAGAGATGCCTTATTCCGATCGAAATGACCCTATTTTGCTTGTAATAGGGCAATTAAAGTCAGTGAACTTGATTCCTTTCGATGCAACACCCTCTTCCTTGGGTACCGTTCAACAAGGTCGATTGGTTGTTCAGAAGCCGCTGACCGATATAGAGATCGAATGGCTCAAGACCAGGAGTAGGAAAATTTTAATTGAAATTCACCCAAGTGAGTGTGAACTGAAACCTTTTTATTGACATTTAGCAGCAGTTTTATCATTTTTCACTCCTGAGGGGGAAAACTCCTTACGTGCAAAAGAGTATAATAAACTAATGGAGGTGAGTAAGTGTTCCAGAAACAGAAAAAGGAAGTTTAGTTTAGTTAGGTTATCGTCTTGTTTTGAAACTATATGAGGAGTATTATGGGACGGGCCTCCTAATATTGAACCACGGTCGGATGGCGAAAACGACATCTGAGGCATTATCTCTCTCTATACTTCCGCATAAAACCAGGGAGAGGTCTTTTGACCCTAACTTTTATTGAGCTATCCGAAATTCACTCAAGTAACTTTTTGTCACTTCCAAGGGAAAAAAGTAATTCACCCAAATATAGTGAATAGTATTTTTTTTATAGAGTCGCTATCTATTTCATTGAAATTTTTTTTTATACAGTCGCATCTATTTTATTGAAACTTTTTATAGAGTCTCATCTATCTCATTCAAATTTTTTTATAGAGTCGCATCTATTTCATTGAAATTTTTTTTATATAGCCGCATCTATTTCATTGAAATCTTTTCATAGAGTCGCATCTATTTCATTGAAATTTTTTATAGAGTCGCATTTATTTCATTGAAATTTTTTTATAGAGTCGCATTCAATTCATTGAACTGTTTTCATACAGTCGCATCTATTTCATAGTAGTTTTTTTCTTTACTCCTGAGAAAATAACTCCTTACGAGTCAAAAACAATTCAACAAGACCAATGGCATAGCTGCAACTTCTGCCGTCTGGGCCGACCTTGCAAAATGTCACCCACCCTTCCCTTACAACAAAGGTATCTTAAACCTCCAAATAAGAGAAATAAATTTTCAGGAAAAAACATTTTATTAGATACGTAATTCATCATGTGATGACCTCGATCTCTGCAGATAGTAGATTGCGTCCACCACCAGTCTTTTTTCACATACCAGCAATTTACCGACAAAAGGCAAAAAATACGAATTAATTACATTATTATTATTGAGCTGGCACCTCTGCTTTTCTCAGTTTTAAAATTGTTTTCCTGCAGGTCTGATTTTGCCGACCCCTTCGGGGTACCCGGGACGGACCGCCTCGTTAGCTACGCTACTGTACAAGTTACTAACCGAAGTAAATGGAAAGTACTCCAGAAGAAAGTGAGAAGTACTCCAGGAACAGAAAATTGAATTTAGTTAGATTAAAGCTAGGGAGATAATCAACAATATGAAAGAGGATATCGTTACGAAGCTATAAAGTAGTTTTCCTGAGATGCTAAACTTGGCGACAAACTTGGAGACCATTTTGTCGACTTGGCGGCAAAGTTGGCGACTTTGACAACAAAAGGGATTTTCTAGAAGGACCTCGAACTTTCAACCCATTTCTACTGGTTTCATGAACTTTCTGGAGATTATGTCACTTCCTACGTAATGAAGTCACTTCCTGTTCAAAAGTATAAAGGCAAGCTCTCAAGCCAAAAAGAGTCAGTTGGATTTTGATCAGCAAGAAAGCTGGTGAGCTAGCAAGAAACCTTTGAGCGCTGTGTTGAGATTTATTGGTAGTCTCTGTTGTGAATTTTTAATAGTGCTGTGTTAATACTTGTGCTCCGTTTCTTTGCTTAGAATATTTGTAAAATAAAGAGATTTACTTCTTTTAATCCTGCTTATTGGACTGCATTCACGTACACCCACAAGAAGATTTTGTAACAATATATAAAAGAATACAAGGGGAAGATAACCTTGACATGGATTAGAGCACACATGGGGAACTTTGGGAATGAACGTGCTGATCATCTGGCCAAGGAGGCAACATTCATTTCAGATGAAACAATTAGTTTTGTTCCCTCTAGAAACCAGATAAGAAATGGAGAAAATAAAATTATAATCGAACTGTGGCAAAATCGTTGGAATGAATCAAATAAGGCACGATGGACCAAAATCCTAATAGATAACGCTAACTTGGATAGATTGTATGGTGATTTCTACATGAATCAAATATTGGCGGCGCATGGAGTTTTTAGTGAGCATCAGGCTGGATTCTTCGAAAAACGTTGTTATGTGTATATGGCCAAGAAACGGGATTTGTGCTCCATGTAATTAAAAAGTGTCAAATTTGGACATCATACAGAAGTAACTGGTCTAGTGGGTGCAAATAATGAGCTTAAAAGATATGATGAAAAAGGAGGATGTTTGTGTCTCATTGCAAGGACTTCTTCCCGAACATTTAATTAAAGAATTAGACTAACTGTCGTCTAGTGAAACTACTGATTCTCGTCTCTGAAAATTGTTAAACAAAAATTGTTCAATTTGGGGTAAAATGTAGTACATTTTTCCTCCACTGCCTATTCCAGGGCGGGGTAATCTTTATTTAGTTAGATTAATGTCCCATGTGATCGCATATCTCATATTGAACGAGGTTCCATTTGTAATCTTGAACCGTAGTCAGACAGAGATAATACCTGATCCGACACCACTTCTCCAAACTTCCACTCCATATCTTTGACACCATCTGATTTAACGTGTCCCAGATTCGCCTACACAACGATTCTCTGGTGAATTGAATGTCGGACCTGCGACTGTCCGGTCTTGTCCCGACTTTGATTCTGCGACAAAACCACTGCCCTCCCTTGCGATTCCAATTAAAAGTTGAAAGTCAGTATTCTTATACTCAAGTAACTAGTGTAATCTCCCCCTTACGTCCTGTTAGTGACCTCATCGTGGCAAGGGGGTGTTCCTGGGAGGAGTGGGTGATGTACGTCGGGAGTTATTTCTCCAGGTAGGGCCACCCAAGGCGTGAAGGCCACTCCATTATTCCCAGCTAATACTAACAGGCATAGAGGTAAAGTCAGACTTCTTCCCATGTGGTACCTCGTTTGAAATTGAAGCTGCTTCTTACCCGTAGTCATGAATTGACTGCATTGGCGCCTCTGCGAGGAAGCTGTGGAGTGGGGAGGGCAAAGGACTTGTGGAGTTGTTAGAGCGACATGGTGGCTCTAACCTGGCCCCCTGGCTCAAGATTAGACCAGCTTCATTTCCTGGACCTGGTCTAATCTTGAGGCAGGGGGACATGAAACAACAACAACTAGTGTAATCTACCACGTTTACACTCCCATAAGATGATTCGGGCAATGCCTGCATCATCTTATTGTACCCAATAAATCCCGTTCTCCACATGCTGGTGGAGCGGCTCTCTCCCCGCTGGTCCTCTACCGGCCTTACACCCTTTTTGGGTAGGCCGGGCCAGTGTGGGTGTTTTTACGCCACACCAACGGGAGGACTGGATTCCTGGGGTTTTACTGTATTAATTTCTGATTTTGTAATCTTGATGTTTTCCACCGATAATTTTAATGATTACCTATTTGACGATGCCAGTTCTATCTCCGGACTATATTTTCAGATTTCCACAGCATTTATAGAAAAGTATTTTTAACTATAGTCACAATATCATATCAAAAATAAATGTATTTAATATTTTCTCTGAACTGAGTGGCAACAAGCGTTTTAATAAAAGGAACAACTAAAAATCTAAATAGTATTTTTTTAAACGTAAGCGGCAACAAGCAGGCAAATAAATAAAGTAGCTAAAATTTTGCATAGTATTTTCATTCAAAATAAATGGCAAGAAGCATTTAAAATTTTTTTGTAAAAATCGCTGATTTTTGTAGTGTTTTATATCACATGAAGAAAATGAAGTAAAAGTGTTGGAAAAGAACTATTTTCCATGGGTGGATTTAATCCATAAAGAATTGCAATTTGGATGGAAGGACCACATACTAAATTTTCACCGATATAGTTCGTAGCGATTTTCTGTCGTTTTACCCACACATTAACAGACAGACACACAGACGAATTTCTAAAAATTGTTTTTGAGAACGCAGGTAGCTCTAAAGCGTTAAAATTCATAAAAATTTCAAAACTGAATTCTTTACGACTACAATACTTTCTCTATGTATTAACTTCGTGCGCTAGAAAGAGAGAAAGAATTGTAAACCGAATTCTGAAGAATTCTCAAAACAGTTCCTTTGCAAACAAGACATCATAATCAAATAATCGGTATTACAATAATTGGTTATTTATTACTTTAATTCTGCGTTGCAAGGTTAATGATATGAGATAAAATTAGTATATAATGAGGCAATACAAGCCAGTTAAATCATATTCTGAATAACATTAAAAATTTATCTATTAGCGATATAAAATGTGTAAGGTCACAAAAAATATTTGAAATTCTTTTTCCTTGTATTTCTGTGGCAGACGATAACACATAGTATGCAATCCTTTGTTTTAATTTCAGTCAAGCGGTCGCAGAAAATTACACCGATTAAAATCAACAATAATAGGTCGCGCATCAATGGATTTAAAAATAATTGCTTAGCGTGGGAAAGTGGCTTTCAGCAATAAGCCACAAACTTAGAATACTTTTAGACACGTGATTTCAAAAGTAAGTAACAAAGTCGTGATCTAAGTTTCCGAAACCAGTTTTGTAGGATTAACGATTCTATTGAAAATCTTGTTGGGGGTAGGGATCCGAAAACCGTTTTTTTTTTCGGTTATTTTTTTGTCCCGGTTATTTTTTGAAATCCAATAACCGGGTAGAAAAACCGGAAAGGAAGATAGGCTCGATTTTAAGTTCGATTAGACTAGAATTTACCAAGTTTTGAAGCTTTGAATTTCAACGTCTTAGGCCAATCAACGACAATCGCTTTCTCGCGGCGTCTGTTGGTTGGCGGATTACTGAAAGAGTCTTTATGAACAGATAAATATTGGCCAATGGATTGATTTTCTGTGAGAACAATATTAATAAAAAATTTTGTCTACAAACGGCGTTTTTTTTTCAATTCCTACTATTAGTTCACACTCTCCCTATATATATATTTATATATATCTTGTTCAAATTTTGCAATCGATTTTAAACTAACTTTCCGATGAGCTGGAGACTTGAAACTTTAAACATAGTTCAGAACTAGATGACAATGCAATATTATTTCGCTTTCTTGTGAGTATGTTTGTCCGTTTGTTTGTCATTTCATATTTTGCATGACGCATGCGCAGTACGTTTTTCATTATATCTCGAAAACTATTAACATTACAGACTTGGTTCTTGGGTATATGGATGGCCCATGGTATCATCGAAGCACCCCCATATTTTAGCCATATCTTTGCGCATGCGCAGTACGTTTTTATTATATCTCGAAAACTACCACTCAAGTTCAAATACATTTAATAATTTCATACATAGTAGGAATTGACTTTAAATTTTTTTTATATCACTTGTTAAAATAAACATTTTTTCTCAGTTCTTTATTTCCTATTTTAGAAGTAAGTGTATCTGAAAAACTGAGTACATTTGGTTATGAGAGACTTTGAAAAAGAAGCAACTTTCATGCCCTTTTCCGTCAAATACATTCAACTTACTTCCATTTTACTATTTTTGAAATCTATATATATAAAATTCAATGTGTATTTGTTTGTTTGTGTGCCTGAACCTTATACAGTTCCAGACCTCTTGACGGATTAAAACGAAATTCGGCACACACGCTCCTTAGCACCTAGAAGGATTAACTACACTATTAAAAAGTTGCTAGTTCCACCAAAAGGGGGTGAAGGGGGGGGGTTAAAAGGTTTAACGCTTTTCTGCAATAATTTTGAAACATATCATCGCACAGAAACTATTTGTACACCGTCTTAAAATTTAGAAAATTAGCTTTTCATTGACACCTGTTCCATTTTCTGTACGATTTTTTTCTCATTTATAATCAATTTTAAAAATGAATTTAAATACAATTTATAACAATGCTTTCGTATGTTGTAATCTTAAACCTAATTGTAAATTGTTTCCTTTATGCATTTTCACTTTCGCACGCAGAATTTCGCAGCTTTTAATATGTGCGCGTGGTAAATTATTTATAAACACTGCGTTTTAAAATCGTTGCAACATTTTCTATAGTTTGCTTAATTTTGTCTCAGATTTTAGCACTTTTAAATTTTTAATGCTTATATGTCTTTTAAATGACTGGTTTTTAAAAAAAATTATCTCATTGAATAAGATTATAGCTTATCATTTTTATCAGTTTGATTTATCAGTTTTTATTGCATTGTCTATTTTCTCTAAACACTGCTTTTTAAAATCGTTGCAACATCTTCTATAGTTTGCTTAATCTTGTTTCAGACTTTAGCACTTTTAAATTTTTAATGCTTATATGTCTTTTAAATGACTGGTTTAAAAAAAATTATCTCATTGAATAAGATTATAGCGTATCAGTTTTAACAGTTTATATTGCATTGTCTATTTTCTCTAAACACTGCTTTTTAAAATCGTTGCAACATCTTCTATAGTTTGCTTAATTTTGTCTCAGACTTTAGCACTTTTAAATTTTTAATGCTTATATGTCTTTAAAATGACTGGTTTTAAAAAAAATTATCTCATTGAATAAGATTATAGCTTATCAGTTTTATCAGTTTGATTTATCAGTTTTTATTGCATTGTCTATTTTCTCTAAACACTGCTTTTTAAAATCGTTGCAACATCTTCTATAGTTTGCTTAATCTTGTTTCAGACTTTAGCACTTTTAAATTTTTAATGCTTATATGTCTTTTAAATGACTGGTTTAAAAAAAAATTATCTCATTGAATAAGATTATAGCGTATCAGTTTTATCAGTTTGATTTATCAGTTTTTATTGCATTGTCTATTTTCTCGCACCACCTTCAAAATATACTTCTTAAAACCTATCAACGGACGAAAAAGGTTCATTGCATTTTTTAACAGGTTTATGACCTCTTTTTTACCCTTTAATATCTATATTTCAGGCATTATTTTTCCCTATTAACAATTACTGTCATATCATTAGAGCTCAAAATCCAAATATTATGTTGTGAATCTATAGCTAAAACATGCAATGTCACTTTAGAAAGAAATTTGGTACATATGTTTCTTCGCACCTGGAAGGATTAACTACGCTGTTAAAAAGTTTCTAGCGGGAGTAAAAAGGGTAATTTTCAACGTTTTTCCGCAGTAACTTCAAACTTATCATCATGCAAAAATTATTTTTGAATCATCTTAAAAGTAAAAAAAGATAGCTTCTCAGCGACACCTGTTACACTTCCGTACCACTATTTCTTTGATTTTTAATCACTTCTCAAAATTATTTTAAAAACAATTTATAACGTTTTGTTTGTCGTCCTTTTAAAACTATTTCACTTTTTAATCTTTCACGTGCTTCTGTTAATGTTAAAATTAATTTGCTTTCTTTTGACAATTCCACTTTCATTTCCTTTTAACTTTACATTTTCTAACTGCAAATTTTTGGTCTCTTTTTACCTTCGTAGTATCTAGAATTCATGAATATTTTTCCTGTTACCCACTACAGTCATATCATTTGGATATCAAGGCTTTTAATATAGTAAGGTGTGAATGCGGATCACAAAATTTGAACCAAACACACATTTTATATATTTTCACAAAAATATAAACTCAACCGAAAATAAGTTGCAAAATTATTCACGTTAGCAATCCATCGCTAACACGTTGCATCTTGTGCAGTGAATATTTATTTGAGCGTTGCTGAATTTTGTAATTGTTGGTTTTTAGTAGCAGTTGATATCAAGATGTTTATCAATTAGTGGTAAAACGTGGTTATTGCGTGTATTAACCATGCTTACAAGTCAACACATGATGCTTTTGAACAGAGATTTGTAGCATATTGCAAACTACGATGTGAATATTTCACAAGATATGGTGGTACCAAGAAAACCTTGACTAACAAAAGATCAGCCAACAGCGCATGAAGTAATGGGCAATTTGATTTCTGAGGAGAACGGTGAACCTCAGTCTCATGTGGAGCTGAAAGAAAATTTTTTAATTAATTTGATTCTAACTGAAATTCAATCTAAATGCCATATAGCTCTTGCCGTTGCTCCATCAATAGCTATCAGACATTTGGATGGTGACCGCACAGCACTTTCTCCGCTACAGTTACCTCTGGTTTTGCTCAAACTGAGAATCCTATATGCAATACAAGCAAAAGGTTTGATGAAGCGATTGTCCAACAAATTGCAAACTTATTATTTGGGATGAGTGTACGATGTCAAACAAATCTGCCGTTATCAAGTTTATTTCTCCCATGGCATGTTCGGGAATGAGAACTCAAAGCAATCTTTACATATATGCTCCAAACAGGGAGACCAAAAATGTCGTTTATTCGAAACTGTTAAAGTAATAATTAATTAGGTATTATTAGATAGCATTGAGGATACTAAAAGCTCTTAAGGATTTGTATATTAAAACTCGAAAACTATGCAAGATTAAAGGATATGTGTTTTACTTTTTCTTTCATATGTATGGAACAGCTAAATGCAAGTACAACGCGAGTACAACAGCTAGTACTTTGTAAAATACCAAATTTAAGCAACTATACTGCCAAGTTCTGAAAGTTCCGAAACTTTTTAAATGTTTTCCAAATGTGAATGGATTATGCCATTTCCCGCAGAAAAAGCAAAGAGTATCATGTGACCTACTAATCAGAACAGGTTTCATCCAATTCAAATACTTATAACGCATGTGTGTAGCTAGTAATAACAGGCATTCAAAGCTTCCCTTCACGAGGAAGGTGAAGCCTTGGGCGATGCATCAGGATAGGGCGCCGGTACACAGGTCCCTCCTGGTGCCAAATTATCAGTCAAAACATCTTTGTTAAAGTTCTTCCACCACCAGCTTATTCCCTTGATCTAGCCCCATGTGACTTTTTCCTTGGATGAAAAATTTCCTTAAGGAGCAATGATTCTCAAGTTAATAATAAATGTAACGACGAAGGAACTGGAAGAAGCGGCCAAAGGAGGCTTGTAATCTATCTTTACATTTTTGTCTGACGATGGAAAAAATACACAGTTGCACAGAGTACGTACTTCAAAGGAAACACCAAATAAACAGATTCTACCTGTATTCGTTCTTCCGTAATAAAATAAGTTATGAAGTTTTTAGAATGAAGTAGTACATAAAAGGGAAGGGGGGGGGGCCCCTCATTCTCTCGAGTGTTCGCTTGTCAGGCATTCCTTTGCTCCGCTAACTTGAGGAAGTAACAGTTTTTTATTTGCTGTCCACACACTACTATAGATGCTACTGACTCTCTACCCCAAATAAAACCATGATGACAAATGAAATAATAAGAATTTTATCAAAACTGAATACAAAATTTTTAATTGCACCACCCAGAACTCATTCCTGTATTTTGTACTTGTAAAATATGATTCTTAAATTAAAGAAACTTCTTTCTCCTTCGCAGGGACGACCGATTTTTGAACTTTTAAAATATGTTTCTTAAATTAAAGAAACTTCTTTTTCCTTCACATGGACGAAAAATATTAATTCTCTACTGATTTATTAAGACTCTAATGATTTGTATCAAGCCGCTCATTCCTATTATGAGCAATAAAGAATGAAGAAATATATTACTTCCTTGTGTTATGTTATGTGTATAGCAAGTAAACTAATCATCATAAGACACAAAATCTATATTAAATATTATATAGATATTGTATCGGATATATTAAATATAACATATTTAGAAACCAAAATTCGATGTGCAAAAAAGACATTTCATCTTAATAATACATTTTCCCAGAACATATTTCTAAAATTAAAAATTTTCAAAAATTTATGTTTTTAATTCACAAATAAACATTTACCTAATTAAAATGTTTGTGCCTGGTAAAACTGAAACTACCCAATTAATGCCATTGATTTTAATTTATATTTTAGGAGAATTTAAGGTCATTATAGATTTTTAATTCCTTTAAGCGTCCTTGTTTGTTTGTTTTTTGCTCGCCTGTTTGTATTTTATAGTGATTTTAAAGCTTTTTTTTCTTTTATTTTAATGTATAATTTTCACAGTTAATAATAACAATACTATTTATAGTGATTCTAAAGCTTTTTTCTTTTATTTTAGGTATAACTTTCACAGTTAATAAAAACAATACTAGATATTTCATCCAAGATTTGCCCTATTATATGAAGATTTCTGTTCGCTCTGTTATGAGAAACGCTGCAAAAATTATCGAATAACCCAAAATTAGCTTTTAAAATATCAAAATGTTTCAGTATTTCTTTTTAAATTTTTCAACTTAAAATAATAAATGTTTAATTTAAACAACTAGCTCCAAATAGTGAATACTTTCTACTATTAAAAATTGTAAAAAGAGTATTTTGAACCTTTTAAATATTTTCTTTTTTCTGCAAAAGAATGAAAGATGAGTGAACAGTTAATTTTAGAATCGATTATGACTCTACAGAATCAAAGAAGATTTAAGTCAGAAATAAAACAAAACAGCATCATAAAAAAATCAAAATGCAGAATCTAAAATATTCACATTAATAAATTTATAGAAAGTGGAAAATTTAATTTTTATGCAGCCACGTATTTTCTTAAATAATACAATGATAAATTTCTTTCATTCGTGAGAAACATACAAGAAGCCATTGCTCTTTCCGCTCGAGATTCCATAAAAAATTATTTGGCTTCACTTCACTTTTATGCGATTGTCATCGATGATTTCTTTTCACTGAACTTCAGAGTGGCAGACGATTTTAGATAATAGCTTCCATTGTTTGGAAAAAAACGATGCATCTAACAGCAATTTATTTATTTTTAAGCGGAATCAGCCGAAGGTTATAAAAAGCATAATAACATTAAAAAAAAATGTCTTTGAATAAATGCATAGTAAAAAGGAAAAGCGACTAACGTTTGAAAATGAAAACGATGCTCTTATGATTATGCAATTGTTTCTAATTCTAGTCTGGTGCATATAATAAAAAGCTTAAGCTTTTGTTTGCATGCAAATTTTCTAAGGGAACTATCGATATATTCTAAAAGTGTTTAAAATACTTTTGGATTCATCACTTCTCTCAAACAGAGATTCTATTTTTATTCCCGGAAGGAACAGATAAAGAAATGGTAAGATTTTGAATTAATTTTTCAATCATATTAAATATTGATTATATTACATGATGAATTATATTGTTTTCATGAATATATAATTCGAAGAATATGAATTTTATTTTAAAAAAAATTAACGACACGAATATAAAAACAATATTTTATTCATTTGGATTTACCCCTTTTTTACAATATGAAGGCCTTATGATTTTTAAAAATTTTTAACATCTACCTTTCAATGTGACAGGACGAAAACAAAACATGAATAACTAAAATTATAAATTTAATTACATAGAAATAAAAGAAACAATAAGCTTCATTTCGAACTGCAACCGTTGCTATATTTTGGTATTAAAATGCGCTTAATGTGTTACGAATTTTAATGAATTTTTAACTCAGGAGATTTTCCTTGAAAATCTTACGAAAATGTATGTAAATTACTAAATTTTCATTTTAAAATGGATGAAGGATTTTACTATGAACTCGCAGAATACTTCCACTAAATTAACCCTACATTGCTTTTGATTTGAAACTCCAGTATTTTTCATAATGTAAGGATTTTATCAATGCATTTTGGTTACTTTTTATAATTTTATACGTCTTAATGCTGATTTTGAAAACGAAATGTAAAAACTGTTTTTAAAAAATTCTGTGAGTTATTTTGTGAAAAATGTTCCTTTTTGTAATTTCATTCAAGAATTATAAATGAGAAAATAATTTTCAAACACAAACCAAAGGGCTTTGAAATAATTTAAATATTATAAAATAATAAAAGGGCTTTTTAATAAAAATTCAATAAAAGGGCTTTTATTAAAAGAACTTTTAAATAAAGAATAATAAAAGGGCTTTTATTAAAAGGACGTTTAAATAAAAAAGTTAATAAAAGGGC
>BGPR01045340.1:0-12354 GCA_013235015.1 Araneus ventricosus | reverse complement strand
CGCTGATATGTCCCATCAGGCGGCGCTTACCACCGGTGACTCGCGCTCATATGTCCCATCAGACGGCGCGTACCACCGGTGGCTAGCACGGGAATGTTTCAACAGGCGGTGCGTACCACCAACAATTTAGTAACTAGAAAAAATTTCCATACAGATGAAAATTAAAATAATGTAAATTTTAACGTATATTAATTGAAAAAGTAGGATTTATTTTATTTCAACTCAATGTTATAAACATAACTTATATAATAATTTTGATAATTTAAACATAACAATTCGATATTATAATATTATGAACAATTATTATAAACATAATTGTTTCTTTATTTCTGTGCAATTTTTTGAAACATTTCAAACAAAGTGCTGGCAAAAACATGATAGCAATAGTGGCAAAAAATTAAAAAGCAGCAATGGTTATCATTGCGGTAAGATTTCATTTTTCACTTTTGTTCAGCGCCGCCCGATAAAACAAAGCCCTCTTGGAGTAGCCGCCCATGGGGAAGAAATATGAATTGCAGCGCCGGTGTGAACGTGTTAAATATCATTTGTAGTAAAATACCGAATGAATGATCGACTACTGATTTGTCTCCCGCTTAGTTAAACGTATATGATACACGATTTTATATGATGGGTAACCTAGGCACCTTGAGTTTTTTTTTCCCCTTGGCACCATCTGCGTTTTGATATAGAAACATTTTCGTCTTATGATTGCGATATTTGAATTTCAATACGTAGGATGTTTTGGAATTAGACTAAAAGAAAGGAAATTCTTTCCAAGATCTTTTCGGTGAGAAAAGACGTCACGCTGATATCCATTCTTTTCTAAAGACCGGTGATAAAGAAACAAATTTTGCCAGTCATTTCTGTCACCCTGATAAAAATTCAGTTCAGTTATATTAACGTGCCATTTTGAAGCAACACGAGGGCTGTTTGGGGACTGACCTCGTACTTTTGAACTACGGTCAAATGACGAGGACGACACCTGAGCTGGCTCTCCCTCTTCAAACTTCCACACCACACCAGTGCTTCCCCGTCCATCCCTGTGGATTCTAAACTCTATGGGTGAGTCGGTGGACATGGGTTGTGGGCACCCCACGAGTGGGCAGAACGTTTGACGTATGATTTAACGCACTCTGATGAAAAGAAAAACTGATAAAATGTCGCATTCAAAGAATAGAATTTTAACAGATTTTTTTACATTATTATATAAAAGTTATTTTATATAACAAATTTAATTATTTTAAATGACCTTTAATTTCCTGAGATGGGCATTTACGTGAATTTTCAAATAATTGTAGTTTGATCGATGGTTAGATGAATTCACTGGTGTAGAGCAGATGTTGACGTGTAAGAAGAATGATGAGTTACGCAATTAATATTAAAACTTCTATTATTTTAGTCAAATATAATAATAACATGCCAAACGTCTCGTATACGTTATTAGCAACTTAAGTGGAGAGAAAAATACTGAATACTTTCTCCTTTTCCCTTACATAAAACAGTCTGTTCTCTCTATTGTGACATAAGAAATTGGCTAAATACTTTCTCCTTTGCTTTTACATAAAACAGTCTGTTCTCTCTATTGTGACATAAAAAATTGGCTGTCTTGTATCAAGGCTTCAATGTGTTTATTGAGAACATTCCATACTTGGAACTTAGCCCTAAGAATAAGGATCAAGAGTCCTAAATTATGTCATAGTGATTCTTTTGGAATCAGCACAAGGAACGTCATAGACTGGTTTCAAAATTGCTCTCGAAGCTGTACAGTCGCTGAATTCACTTGATAATTGCTTTACTTGCCTGTTATTTTCTTTAGTCTGCAACGCTATTCTTTCTTTTCATATATAATATATACTGGTGGGTCAAAAATTAAGTACCATTCGTAAAATGCGGAAAATTTGGAGTTATGCCGAAACAATGGTTCAAAACCAGTTATAGAGAATCGTGTAACATCCTATCGCGGAAACTCACATTTTACACTGGAGATTCGGAAATAAGGGCTTTTAGGGGACCAATCAGAAATTGATGAAAACGAAAAGAGATTTCGGCACAACCCTTTTCGCAGAGAGCCGATAAAGATTTTAAACTTTCATTAATGGTTTTGTTTGCTATGCACATTGCTTACATCCATTTTCGTAAAAGCAGCATGGATATTCGGGAAGATATAAAGGTTTCTTTAAAAAATCTTCCTGCATGTTTTTTGCTTATAACATGCAGAGTTTTTAATCACATTATACGAAACTTATAGAATACGTGACAATGTGCCATCGAAGCATCATATTACAATTAAAAGAAAATACTTTGAATATTCGAGAAAAGCCAGATATATAGGGCAGCTTATATAAAAATTTCAGTTAAATAAAGTTAAGATTCAGAAAGATATCGGCATTTCAGCGAAGTGAATTTAATCTGCAAGGTGCAATTTTTTCTGCTGATGAGGGTTTTTCCCCAAATCGATATTAAACTTGAATCTTCCAATAGTTACATTGAATTGTATAAAGATTAGAAATATGCTGAATACCCATAATTTAAATTGCAGTAAATTAGGCATTATAAGTAACAAAAAGATCAATTTGTGCGAAAGCCCTCATCATTTAAATAATTTAATAAACAGAAAAATGGATGTGAAATTCATAAACAATTGAGAATCACTTTTTTAATAACTGCATCTTGTCACAGAAACAGAAGGAGAGATTTTCATTTTAAATTTAATATATGGCTCAACTGTATGAAATCTGGATGAGTGCTACTATGAAACTCACTATAAAATAGGATAATGACAGAAGGAACGAAATTTTCTTCTCTAAAACTCTGAATGAAACACTCCCAACTTACAACAGGTAAAGAAAACTGTTGCTTAGAAGAAACAGCAAAACCTGCAGGATACACATTGTTACAAAAATGTAGTGTCGCTTTCCTGCCTTGCTAGTCTTATGGTTAGGAAGAGAGTTTTACAGGAGTGAGTATGGAACGCCTTTAGCGGCCAATCCTGGGCCCCTGACCTTGGCGACAAATCGAAGATTCCCGAAAATGCGTTAATTTTCTCGATATCTCTATTAGGAGCCGAGATCCGGATTTCTCCAGAGATTTCCATGTGAGGGTCCATGACCGGTCAGGAACCCTATAAATACTCGGTGGTAGGATTCCATGGGGTATGTCTTCGGAGTGCGAAGAATCTCTTTGAAGTTTTGTTCGCATTGCGACTTGGTCAGCTACTAGACGCTGAGCGCTATTATTCGTGCTATTACTGTCATTAGTAGTGATTTGCTGTTTGCTTGTGTTGCTAAATTGTGCAAGTGCTGTGTTTTTCCTGTTACCTGTGTTTAGTCTTTCCTGAATATTCGTGAATAAAGTGTCATTCTCCATTTTCCTGCTTGTTGGACTGATTTCACCGCACGATTTTCGTAACAATATAGTAAATGCCCAAAGCGAAATCTTCATCGCAAAAATGCACAAATTCTCCAAAAACAAATATAGTTCAGGAAAAGATAGATCCTGCTCGAGGATTTTTATGTAAAAATCGTCTTGCGAAAGCGCTGAATTTCCATTTGGTTCTAAAGTTGTTCTATGCCCAAATATTTCAATTTGGAAAAAAGACTTTAAAAAAAATCGACGGGAGGTTGTCTCTGCGAAAGGTCCGCTGGGACTGATGGGAGTAGACTTACTTACCTTACTCAACTGTGACTTTCTGTGATTAAAGTAACTGTATGCGACTATTAACTCTATAGTCTATAGGGACTATTAGTCTAGTGTGACTATGTGACTCTATGTAAAATTCTTCGTGATTTTCACCAACTTTGCAACTCGACTGTGATTAAATCGTAATAACAAATTCTAAAATTATTTTTGCAATCTTCAATGGCTGCCTTTATCTGTTAAATGAAACTAAAACCAACTCTGTATGTTATTTGGTTGCGGAGCTATGAACGTTTAACTTTAGCACGAAATTCGACGTAATTCAACAATTCTTGAGTAATATTTCGCGCCATAGATGAATGAATTGCCTTAGTCTGCGTGAGCGCGCATCAGTCGATGTGACGTCATCAAACATTTTCGTGATTTTCACCAACTTTGCAGCTTGATTAAACCGTAATTCCAAATTCTAAAATTCTTTTTGCAATCTTTGATGTCCACCTTTCTCTGTTAATTGAAACTAAAACCAACTCTCTATGTTATTTGGTTGCAGAGCTATAAGCGTTTAACTTTAATGCGAAAAGCGTCATAATTTTTTCCTTCCCCGACACCCCATTAGACCACTATGGAGAGACGTAAATCTACGTCAAAAAGTTGCCATGAGCTGCTAAAGTTTGGAGTGATGAAAGTTCGATGATGTGATTTTAGCCTTTTGAAATGTGAGATTAAGCCCGTCAACTGATGTTTGGAGACAATTAACCTCCGTACAGTAATGTGTTCTCAAGTTTTAATCCGTCACCCAGCCAGCCAAGAGAAAATGAAGAATTCTCCCCTATATACGAATACAAACCCTTCATAGTTGTTGATGAATCGTATCGAATTAAAGTAGCATAATTAACTCATTCATAGACATATTTAATCGATTCAAAAATAGCATGGAATTCATTAACCCTCTGACTGCGTATCCTGCGATTTCCGCGGGTAGGAAGTAAGTCTATTTTCTACCGCATCTTGCGATTTTCGCAAGTTATTGCGTTAACTTAGAACTATTACAGCGTTGAATTGTATTATACTAATAAGCCTTGCACATAAATAACAATTAGCTTCGTTTAAATGTATTTGAACGTGTTTGGGAACGTTGCATCTAATTAGCTACTCTAAAAAATTCGGCAGTCAGAGGGTTAGTAACTAAATAGATTGATTCTCCAATATTCCCATCTCATTACAGATTAAAAAAGATAAAGCATATTAGTAATTAATAGTAAACTGATAATGCAGCAAATAAATTAATCGATTTAGCGCTTCATACCCTGCTGAAAGCATCGTTTTAATTACGCTATCTTCGACCGTTTTCCTTAACGGTACTCACAAGGATACGAAGAGTGTAGCAAGCAGGAGATGGCAGCTGAAGGCAGAAATTAATTTTTTTAATTATTAAGTTGTCTTAATTAATAAAAGTATTTTCTTCTTTTCTGGGATTTTTCTGCACTTAAACTTATCTGAGATTCAAAAATACATTTAAAAAGTTGCTGGTAAGTTAATTCGGAATACAAAAGGTTAAAAAGTAAAGTAATAATTAGATGAATTAGGACCTCATTGAAGCTTTAGTTAAAATTTAGGTGATAATATCGAATTAAAAACAAAATCTAATTTTAAATAATTTTTATTAACAAATTTTATTTTATTTATTACATGTAGGATTACTTTTCCACCCATTCCAAACAAACTATTTCACTATATAGTGTTTTTATTTCTTCAGACTGTTTGCATAGGAAAGAAATTTTTGTTCACGCCTCATAAAATAACAAAAGAGAGTTTCAGCAAGTTTTTTAAAGACTAAAAGGACTTTCAATATAACCCAAAAATGAGTTATTTTCCTCTATAGTAAAATTTTTATTTTCATGATGTACAATCATATTTCAGTATAATATTTGCATAATGAAGAATAATGCGTGGGCAACTTTCTTGCCAGAAGAGGTTTTGCACGATAAGAATTGAGAGTAAATAATGCTACTTGGAAAACAAGAAAGTTTTTCGCAGCGAAAAAATGATTCTATCCTAAATGTCGAGAAGCCTGTTAAGTATTCAATTTCTTTAACCCTTCAATGCCCTATTTTTTAAATTTCAAAATAAAAAATGTTTTTGGCATGGGAAGTTCACGTATAACAACAGAAAAATACACAAAAAAAAATCAAAATAGAATTATGATATTATTAAATTGAATTTAATGAACGTATCAAATCACTATTTCGTTTTTAGAAAACAATAAAAAAATATTTTAAAAGTAATATCAAATTGTAAATACCTGTAGAAGCAATTGATGAAACCATCAAAGATGCAAGACTCCTTTTAAATGGTAAAAATTGCTTAAATATGTCAATAGTTGTATCAGGAATTTAATAATTGACTACTACAGACTTATCAATAGGACCTGTGCTGTCCATGGAAAATGAAACGAATGATTATTATCCGTTCTCTTATGATGTTTCTAATCTGATACAGCGTGCACGAGTGAACAAAAAATTTCTATTCATTATTAACATGAAAAATTAATTATGTATCAAATTTGATACATTATGCAGTGAAGGGTTAACATTAAAGATTTCTATGAAAAAATACCATATCTAAAGCAGAGTATATTTTCAGCAAACATGGAAGCAAATATTTTTATTTAATTTAATAAAGCAATCAAAAATTTATATACTGACATTTTTTAACATTCTTTGCACTAAAAATTATTTATTATGGGAGATCAGAAGAATTCCATTTAAATTGAAAAATTTTATACTATTTATTTTAAATAAAAAAGTATAATTAAAAAATAATATAAAAAATATCCATTTAAATAAAATAGTATAAAACTTTAATATTTAAAACGTAAAAACGAAATGAAAGTTAGCATACGAATAATAAATTGAAACGCTGTAGGTTTTTGAAAATATTTTAAGGAATATTTAATTATCATATTTGATATTATCCTAAAAACATTGAGATTATTTCTTTATTAGGTTTGTATATAACTGTAAATAAACTTGAATCTTCGAATATTAATCAACGAATTGTAATTTTAATTATGTATTTAATTTATAAGAACACATGGGTACTCAGGATATTCAACTTTCATAAAATTAATATTGCTGTTCGAAGATTCAAGTTTTAAATATATTGATTTAAAAAAAAACTCATCATTTTGTTTCTCTTAGAGAACAACAGAAATTCTGCTGGCTGCAATCTGTCTAAATCTTAAAGGCATTCAACTGGAATTTTTATATAAGCTGCTTTAGAAATCTGGCTCCGATGTTATGAAATTAAAACTACTCTGTTTTGCGCATGTGCACAGTTAGAAGTTATTTACTATAAATACTCATATTTCCTCAAATATTCAAGGTATTCACTTCAAATTTTAATGCAATGCTTCTCTAACATATTGTCGAGTTTTATCAGTTTCATTTGGTTTGACTGAAAACTCTGTATGGTATGTTATAAGCAAAAAACATGAGAAAAAATTTGGGATTTTTTAAAGAAACCTTTATATCTTCCCGAATATGCATGCTATTTTTACGAAAATGCATGTAAGCAATGCGCATAGGAAACAAAACCGTTGATGAAAGTTTCAAACCATTATCAACTTTCTATAAAGCGGAGTAAGATGAAATCCCTTTTCGCCTTCATCAATTTCTAGACGGTCCCTTAAATGCCCTCATGACAAAATCTTTACAGCAAAATGTTAGACCCAACGATTATACGTTCCACGATTCTTAGCAACTGATTGTGAACCATTATATTTAAATTAACTTAAAATATTTCTCATTTTATAAATGTTGTAATACTTTTGGCCAGTAATGTAAATCACTTTTATTTATGTACATATATATATATTATTTCAACTTTTTTGACTTTCATGACATATATAAACTTTATCTAAATAAAAAGAATTATCGCAATTCTTGGCCTTATCCAGGTCGAAAAATTTTAAGTTATCGGCTCTTTTAGTTCTTTAATAGTTATTTTTAATTATTTGGTAATTTTATTTAATAACAAAGACTATTTGCTAAAAAATTTCGATAAAAAGAATGGTCTACACAATCTATCTGACATTCCAAAAATATTGAGTCCTCGGTCTTTTTTTCACATTTCAAGTTATTTTCAACTAACTTAATAAAAACCCTATTCAAAAATACAATTTTATTAGTGTATTAAAAATTAGAAATGTTTTTATTCCAATTATTTCCTACTTTTTAGTCTTTAATTATAATTCATTATTTGATATATCATGGAATCTGGAAATCAATTTTTTCCCAAATTCACTACCAGCTGGCGCCACTCGTTTGGAACTGAAATTTAATTAATTCATCTATTACTTGAAAATTAAGTTCTGCATATATTAAATTAGTGTATTGTTATCGAGAGCACACAAGTGTACATAATTTCGAAACTTTATCATGTCAGGAAGTGAGTGAAAAATCAACTTCAGAATTCCATCTTTACAAACATAAAACAAGTCGAGTAAAATAAAAATGTGTAAAAAGTGTTTTGCAGCTGATAATTTATACGAGGAACACTGTACTAAGCGAACCACCTTCAGTGATAAATTAGACAAGAATCACTATGAAATATTGACACAATGTTAAGCTATATTAGAAATTCCCCAAATGATTTCAAGCAATCCAACATAAATATTCATAAATGATCCATATTCAATATCAACTTGTTGTACTAAACTATCAGAAGTTACAGTTTTAGAGCAATACTCAAAACTATGTTTATGTAGTAAATCAAATAAGAGAGTTGAAACTGGTGCTTCGTTTTTCTCCATAATTGCAGAGATGTATCAACTGACAGACGACACGAACTACCCTTCATCTGTTGCTATTTTTAAATGCATACAAACTGTCTCTTTTGACTAACAAGATCGGTTGATGCAAGTAAAAAACAACACTCACACTTATCAAAAGACATTAGAAAATGTTCAACCACTCCCACTTCTCTTAAATCACAAAGGTTATGTCTATTAACCTTTCTCACTTCCGCTATCGTCTCAAAAGAAATGATTGTCCTCCCAAAAATTTTCATTTCCATCGAGAGAGTGTTATCACCAAACGAAATAAAACAGAAAAAGTCAAAGCAAAACGAATAAGCCAAAAGCTGTAGTATCCCACTGAACCGTACAGAACCTCAAAGTGAGCAACTTCTCGCAGAAAAATCTAGGAAGTGACTCCAGCGTGACGACTTGATGCGGTTGTCACACTTCCTAGAAACAATATCTCAGCTTGACAGCGTTTGACGACGTCTCTGTTGCCATAGGAACCCAATATCGCCATCATAAAACAGCAATCTTCCTCAAGCCGAAAAAGATACTGGACCCAAGACAGATGGGAAAAGGAGATGGTGGTTATTGAAGGATTGGTTACAAGGGGATTGGTTGTGCGGAGATTGTCGAGGTCAGGAAAAGGGTCATCGTATGGGGGAGGTTATCACCCTCCTCTGTCGGTGGGTCACGGGAAAGCACCATCATCTTCCTCTGTCGGAGATACTTTGTAGCACTTAAAGGATGTTTTAATAAGACGAAAAAGTGCGTGAAATATGGTCCTTAATAACGCGGCCCTTCATCTATTCAAAATTTGCAGCAGCACTTTTTTAACACGTTGCTCTTCCAAGATGGCATATGACTCCAGGCCTTGTAACTAATATCCCATCGCGTTTGCCATGAAAACGGCAGTAATTTTTGTAGCATCTGCTTTTCATCTGACGGCGGGTGAGAAAGATAGTTTGCTTTCGTTTAGACAAATCCAGTCGAAGCGAAAGACAACTTTATCTGTCGTATCGTCTAGTTATGCCCACTCTTTCACTTTTTTAGGGTGTAGTGGTTTTTCCAACTAATCACGAGTACTGTCAAAATATTTCATCTTAATCAAAGAAATAGTTCTCGGTGAAATTTTAATAGCCGAAAAAGTTAGGATACCGTTTTCATTTAATTTATGATGATGCGGTTTTTTCATTGTTTTTCATTTCCTCCGTAATAGCCATATTGTGGATAACTTAGCGTTTGCTAAAAAAATGTAGATAATTTTTATTAAATTACCGCAATTTGAACATATTTCTTCATATTTTATTAAACTTTCACGTAAATTTATTATTAGTTATTAATTTTAAAATATATATTTTTTAATATAAATCCTTCATCAAACGCATTTTTTGAAAAAAATTATTTAATCAAACAATACTATTACATCATGCATACTTTGATAAATACATTTATTCTCTGATTTCATTAGCTCCAAGGAAATAACTGATTAAATCATTCTAAAATTCGTAAAATGTTCACAGAATTATTTACAATGTTCATTAGAAAGTTTCCTATAAACGGTTGGATAAAAAAATAGTATCAATTTACGCATAAAATCTTCATCGTTCAGGGAAAAGACACCAAGTCCAAAAACTATAGATTCGAGATGTGGTCAGTTTAAACTGAATTAATTTTGAGTCGTTAAGATAAATAGTAAAAATTATTTTACCGATTTCTAGCTCCTACGGTTGACATAAATATGTTTCGATAACAGGTTTCTATCACGAAATAATTAATTTTAAATTCTAATTGACTGCAGTAGTCCTTCAAAAGGTTTTTGTGGACTTTGTGACTTCTGCCTGAACGAAGATTAAATAATGAACAGTGAAGCACCGTTTATACGTCTTTGAAGGAACTGACGTAAAACGACGTATAAATGAAAATTTTATTTAACAACTTTGATTATTACAAATTTAATGCTACTAATGTAAGTTTATTTAAAAGTATTGAATTTAAAGATAGTAATAGAACATTACTACATAGAATTGGAAACAATAGTGAAAATTTAAAATTAAATATGTATCATAAAAGTGAGGAAAACATATTTTATTGCATATCTTGAGTATTAGTTATACAATACATATCTTATACGATTCAGGTGCATGCGGGTAGGCATTTCATTTTAAAAAACCTTAAAACGTCGTTAGACGTGCTGATTGTCTTCGAGCATTAACTACAGTATTATGAATCGGATTAAGTTCATTGAATGATTTTTCACCATTCTTTCAACAAAAGAAATAAGTTTTTCAATGGAGTCTATTTCATCTTTGAAGGAAGGTAGAATAACTTCTTCATCATCGCTTAAATTAGCGCTAGACAATATGTCTTCTATTAATTCATCAATTGTGAATAATTTCGAAGTCGTAATATCTTTATCACAGTTTATGTATTAAAAAAGAAGAAATTTTCGCATTTTCGATCGGAGAAAGCGACGAAGCTTTCTCCGATCAAGCTTTAACCGAAGCTTTGCGTCGTATAAACGAAGTACTTTATCATTACAATCAATACGAATGAATCGGGACTGTGATGAAACGACTTATAAATGTAACCGACGTATAAATGAAAGACGTATAAACGATGCTTTACTGTATTTTTGATGCATTGATAACTATGAGAATAATAAAAATGTTCCTGTCGGCAAGCTAGAAGGCGAAAGTACATTCTTTTATATCTAGATTTGATTTACATGTAAGAGCAACGAAGTATTGCGGTACCTTGGGCGAGATAAGAACAACAAATCTTAAACGGATACTCGTACTGTGATTTTATCTATGAGTAAGGAAGAACAACTTGAGGTACAAAGAAGAAAAATTTTAAAACCTCTAATAAATATATAGCAACTCAAGCTGAATTTTGCAATAGAAGTCAGCTTTATGAAATATTTTAGCCTCTAGTCAAAAGTTCATCTAAATTTCATCTTTTTGTTTATTTTCTGCTTGTCTAATGACCATCGAATATATTTTATATTAATAAATAAATGTCTCCTTCATGGATTAAATAAAAGATGCGTAAAGGAAGTTGCTTTTTGGCCTGCTACATTTACCAGTTTTAAACAACCAAACCATCTTCATCTTTTTTCATTCTTAGTTATGGTTTATATATAGGGTTACCATAATTGTTTAGTTGAAATCCAGATACTCCGTGAAAGGAGGGGGGTTGAAGGGTCTTAGAGGGTCAAAGTTCAGTTTGAAAAAATAAAAGTTGCCTACCAACGAACCTCTTCATAATACTAGCACAAAGTTTCAAGAAGTGAAAATACATTTAAAACATCAGAATTCAAAGAAGATACAATTTTTATTAATACTTAGTAATTCAAAATTATAATAGTGAAAAAAAGAATTAAAATAAAACTGCTAAAACTTTTAATTTTCGGTTTGAACTGGGATCTGGATAAAGGGGCTCATCCACTTCCTCATCAACAATTCTATGTAAACTGTGTAAACAATGAATTTTTTTTCATTGGCGGGATGAAGTAAGCTTTTTCAAATACGTCAGATTTTCCCAATTGCACCCAAATTTCTCTTTCGCCGCATTCACTGGCATAATTCCGGGCATTTTGAAGATCCGGACACTAGTCCAACGTGAGCTTGAAATCCGGATGTAATTTATATATCAATTTGCAGGACAGCAATGAGGAACAAACGAGGCTACGCTTATTTTCATGCTTTTGAAAATTCCATAATGGGTTATAATGCCAACTTTTTAAGAAATATATGCGCAATTATCTGTGCGTTCCAGCTCCTACGATCGTGTTAGAAAACACGAGTTAGAATCTCAAGCCGTTTTCGAAATATGTCTGAAGTAAAACGGAAATAGGCACATACGTTGTAATATTAACGGGACATACGACTCTTAAACCTCGAAAAAATGGGGGG
>BGPR01045338.1:529-12355 GCA_013235015.1 Araneus ventricosus | reverse complement strand
GGTTACGTATTATTTATCAAAATGTTGTTTTCCTCTTTTTTTTTTAAATCAAATATTATTACTATTTAAATTTAGTGCATTATACTAGTATGCAATTCTCCAATATTTCAACTATTTTATTTTCTTGGTAAAAGTAATTTTATTATTATTATAATGATCAAGCAAAAAAAACAGTTTCAACATCTGATTTAAAAAGAGAGAGAGAGGAGAAGTCTGACTTATTAAAATTTTACTAAATTGTGATAGAAATAAATTTGAATACTCATGTTACTATTAGTAATAAATATTTCAAAGGTTACTTTTTCTAGAACTGATTTAAAGTGAAAAATTCAATTTGAGATAATTTTAAAGCTTTAAATATTTCAGGAATCCACATTTCTCGATGTTTAATCATCAATTAATAGTCGTATTTATGTCTTATTTAACATCCGCTGAAAGAATTTCAATTTGGATTTGAAGAGAACTCATTAAAATCTTATTCTAACCTAGAGAAATAGCTATGTTTTTTCATCATTTAATAAAATAATAATTTAACATGAAAAAATATTTTATTTATTTATTTTTTTAGCATTGAGAAATGATGATAATACATAATTAGCCCTGATGTAAAATGTTTACATTAGTGGAACGAAGAAGTCATGTTGCATTCATCCAAGCTTTTGTTGTAAAGTATACCAAACTGCGCGAAAGTGTAAGAGTTATATTGAGGTTCTTCAATGCGGCATTGAGGAGGGATGGTACAGATTCAATCTTAACGTACAAGAGGATCCGCTTCCAAAAGCTTGTTTACTGATTTAGCATCCCTTTTAGAGAAGATCATGTCACGCAGGCTCCAAAGCTGGAGTGTTGCGATGTCCACAGACTGTCTTAGGGAAGGCTCACGTCTTTATGCAATTGATCTTGGTTTAATTCACTGGTAGGAAACTATTGAGTAGTACAAATTATACTCAACCCAGTTTTCCATGTCAGATTTAATTTTCAGCAAAGTCCTTAAGTCTTGTGGGTAGTAGTTCGTATACTGAATTGAGTCTATATTTTATGTCTATGTCGCCGTAACTGCATTACGATTTCCTTGCTGGGCTTCCGATAGGATTTACCTCACACTTTGACGATCGAAGCCGTTTGAAGGGGCAATTTTTGAAAGTTTTGTGAACATTCTGTTACATTCCTCTTAGTCGAGGAGAATAGGTATATGTTATATTGGGTGGGACTGTGTGATACAATCTGGGTCGAAGTCGATGACGATTTATCAATGAACACACATGATGCGTTAGTTTGTTTGATATAATATAAATTCACTCATAATTACGCAAATGTCAGAATGCCTTGTTGATTTCAAATTTTAAACAAATCTCCAGTAAATCAATACAAATTTGTTTTCCTCTATTTTTTTTCTTTTTATTTTTTCTCCAAGTAAAAGGAGAGCCATTCTACTTGATTTTGCATTAATGAGTTCTCCGAGGAGGATGTCTCTTCTTTTTATTCCAGATATCAATTCGAGGAAAGAATTTTTTATAAAAGCTTTTAGGAAAATTAATTTTGATAATCCTTGAAGAAACATGTCAAAACCTGGTGGATGAGGTTATTGAAGGTAGTCGTGCATAGATTTATCATACGAGAATGTTGGAGTTCTGACACTTCTTTCCTGTAAATCAATCTTACCCTTGGGACTACTGCTCCACCAATAAAGACATAACTCTGTCCGAGATGATCTAAACATTCTTGAGTCTTTGCTTCTGAAGACGAAAAAATCATCTTTCACTATCTCATAGTAACATTATCATTTTGTGTAGTGAATTATGTTAGTATATATTTTTTATTTTTGTTCAAAAGCATGCACAAGCAAGATTTTCACATATTATTCATGTAAAAAAGTAATTTACAATATAAAATCAATAATAATAATAAATATATCATGTACTTTAAATATAAATTGAAACGCATTTTTTTTTTTAGGAGAATTTGTTGTTTACTATATTATTTGATGGACACTCTTCATTTAATTTTGACTATCTCAGACATTAACTATTTTAAATACAGCACGAATCTGTCGTCCATTTCTTATTCAGAGCTTTATCAAACTTTTAATCTATTTATTTTTCGTCGATTTTTCTATATTGAGCTCAAACAATCTAATGTTTCTTTATATAATAATAGATGTATAATAAGATAATGATTTGTCTTATCATTGTTTTATTCTTCACAGTGGATGAGAACTCTCAAACATAATAAATTGTGTTGGTTGTTCATGCCTGAGGGATGCAAACATCCAGTTCCACACTGCTGCGCCCCAGCTCGTCGCCACCACTGCGCCTAGTCGTCCGCCATCTGCGGCCCGGCCGTCAATTTCACACAGACCACCATGCTGCGGCGGCACATGTCCTTCCACCACCACTCACCGCACGTGCGCCCAGCCAATCTTCATACCACAACTTTCACCAGTGCGCCATGCTCGTCCTCATTACCACCAGCGCCCCCAGTGCTTGTGGAGTCACCGCTGCACCGCTGACCCTGCAGCCGCAGGTGCCCCTCGGAAGCACGAGCAGAATATGGACAACGAACCATAAAACAGCAGTGAGGTTCGTGGATAAGGCAGGGGATGGCAAAGCCCGCAATTGTCCAGTCAGTGATGGTCATTCTATTTCGGCCAGAACGCAGTCCCTTCATGGAGGTGTTTGTGTCTCAACAATTCTGGGACTACTTTTCAGAGAAAATGTTGACTTTGGATATACAAAACCTCCAGCTTCTTGTCTCGAAAATCATCATTGCTCATTGTCGAGAAGATATAGTGCCTTCAACATACATAAAGCGTTGGTTTTAAATTGCTACTGCAGGTATAGTATTTGAGGGCATATAACATTAAATCAAAATTTGATCAAGGAATGCTAAGAATACATTGGCTTGATGTCAGTGCATGTTTATTTAACCTAAAATAATGATGATTTTTTTCAATAATAAATGTTTAATGTTTCATTTTATCAAATGTTGTTTTCCTTTTTTTTTTAAATCAATATTATTATTATTTAAATTAGTACATTGTTGCCTTTTAATATGCAAATTTCTCCAATATTTGGGAACTATTTTATTTTTTAAAGTAATTTTTTTATTATTATAACATTCAAGCAAAACAGTTTCAACATCTGATTTAAAAAGAGAGAGAGAGGAGAGAAGTCTCATTATTAAAATTATTTCAAATTTTAGATAGAAATAATCTTAAATTATTCTTACTAATACTATTAGTAATAATGACTTTCAAAGGTTACTTTTCAGAACTATTTTAAAGTGAAAATCTGTTTGACATAATTTTAAAGCTTAAATTATTTTCAGAATCTCATGTATTATCTTTCTTGATGTTTAATTTATCACCAATAGTTTGGCTGGCAAAGTCTTATTAACATTCACAGCACTCTCACTCTGATTTGAAGAGAACTTTTAAAATTTTATTTTAACTTAGATAGAAATAGCTAAAGTTTTTTTTTAGTCATTAATAAAATAACAATTTAACATGAAAAATATTTATTTATTTATTTTTTTACTTGAGAATGAGATAATACATAATTAGGTCTGACGGAAATGTTTACATAGTGAATTGAAGAATATGTTGCATCTCATCCAAGCTTTAAGCAAAGAAGCACTCAAACTAAGGAAAGGTAAGAGTTATACGAGGTTCTTTTCATGCAAGGCTGAGGAGGGATAGCATGAGTCCACCTGATCATGCATTAGCAAGAGGGATCCTGCTTCAAAGCTTGTCGTACTGATTTACATCTCCCTTTTAGAGTGATCATGTCACGTGTGGCTCTAAAGCTGGAGTTGCGATGTCTACACTGGCTCTCAGGCTCAATGTCTTTGGTGCACTGATCTTTTGCTTGACTTACCAGAAATGAGAAAAGCAAAAATATACCAAAATCCAGTTTTCTTTCTCCAGCTGTGACGGCCTATGTGGGTGTGTGTGTGCAGGTGGTGTGTGTGAAGCTGCAGGATCAGAATATTCGCTATTTTGTCCATGCTGCAAATTGCTGATTTCTTGGCGTCGATAGGATTTACCTTGCCACTTTACGATTCACGTTTGAAGGGGCACTTTAAAGTTTTGTGAACATTCTGTTACATTCCTTCAAGGAGTAGGAAATTATGGCATAGTTATATTGGGTGAAGAGGTCAGAACAACTGGCTTGAAATGTGAGAGGTAGATCGATTTTATACTGAAAACACATACATGATGCGTTATTCATTTGAATATATAAGATAACCACTCATTAATTACGCACAATGTCGAATGACCTTGCTGATTAAATTTTACAAATCTCAAGGTAAAATGTCAATATCAATTTGTTTTCCTATTTTTTCTTTTTATTTTTCTCCATAAGAGAGCCATTCACTGATTTGCATTAATGTGTCTTCTGCCAAGGGATGCCTCTTTCTTTTTGTCTTTAGATATCAAATTCGAGGGAAGAATTTTTATAATAAAGCTTTAGGAAAATTGAATTTCTGATAATCCATGAAGAAACTATGTCAAAACCTGGTGATGAGGGTTTATTGAAGGTGTCTGCAAGATTTGACCTAAGTGAGAACGTTGGAGTTCTCGAAATTCCTTCTTGTAAATCCCAACTTCACTGCAGAGAACACCCAATCAAAACAATCAACTCCAGTCCGAGATGTCTAACATTCGCGGTCTCTATGCTTTAAGATTACGAGAAAATGATCATCTTTTCATCATCTCGTAAGTAAGCATTCCATCATTTGATTGATGTGTAGTGATATAGTGAATTTATATGTATATATATTTTTATTTTGCTTCAACAAAGCATGCTACAAGCAAGATTTTATCTACGCAATTATTCCGAGAATACAAATTTGCATCAATAAATAATAATAATAATATTATGAAAATAATATCATGTAATTTAAATATAAGTTGAACTATTTTTTAGAGTAGCGAGAAATGTTGTTACTTATGGGTTTGAGGACTTAATTTCTTCTAATTTTGACTATACTAAGACATTCTGTTTTTTAAATACAAGACCGGAAATCTAAGTCGTCCATTCTTGTCTGAGACTTTATCTAAACTTAATTTATTTATTTTTTATCGATTTTCTAAATTGAGACTCAACAATGCTATGTTTCTTTATATATAAAATAATAGTAATAATAATGTGATTTTCACCTTACTCTGTTCTTATATCTCTTCACAGTGGATGAGAACTCCCCAAAACGAGCTAATGGGGGCCGTGCAAAGCTGAACATGCCTGGAGGATGCAACACCGGCTCCACCACACTGCTGCGCCCCAGTCGTACGCTGCTTCGTCGCCACTGACTGGGGCCCACTCGTCCTCACCAGCACTCACCACTGCTGCGGGCCCGCCGCATTCACCACCACCACACCAGTGCGGCTGCAGCTGTCCTTCACTCCAACCACTCATGTGCGTAGCAAACATACCTACGCATTTGGCAGTCCACGCGCTGCACCTGAACCGTCCAAGTCAGCTCGCAGGGAGCCTCAGGAAGGACGGTCGAACAGGACAACAACCTAAAAAACGGAGTGTGGAGTTAAGGGAGGTGTTAAAGCCCTCTGTCCAGTCCAGTGATGTGCATTGCCGTCAATTTTCGTAGCCCAAACCGTCTAGCTATGGACGGTGGTTTTGCTCTCCTCAACAACAGAGTTCCTTTTCAAGAAAATGTTGACTTTATATTGGAGAAAAACCTCCAGACTTGATCTCTGAACATACCTCAATCATTGCTCTGTCGGAAGAGATGAGGGTGCCTTCAAATATTCATATCACAAAAGCGGTTTATTCGCAGATGTATATAGTTGAAGGATATAACATTAAATAAATTCTGATCAATGAGGTGTAAAAATATATTTGATGTCATAGTAGCGTTTATTTGAACTTTGCAATAATGATGATTTTTTTTTCGTTTAATAAATGTTATGTTTTATTATCAAATGTTTATTTTCTTTTTTTTAAATGCAACTGTATTATTATACTTTAAATTTCTAGTACATTGTTGCTAATATGCAATTCCAATATTTAGACTTACATTTTTTTTCTTAAAGTAATTTTTTATTATTATATTATAAGATTCAACTGCAAAACGGTTCTCAATATCTGATTTAAGAGAGGAGAAAGTCTGAGCATTTAAAATTTTATTTCAAACTTGTGATAGGAAATAACTTAATTATTCTTATACTACTATTAGTATCTAACATTTCAAAGGTTACTTCTTTTGAGACTATTTAAGTGAAAATTAGTGACATAATTTTAAAGCTTAATTATTTTTCAGGAATCCTATACATTTCGATGTTTATTCACTCAATTATGTTTTATTTATAAAGGTGTATTAACATCCTGCTGAAAGAATTTCTCATTTCTGATTTGAGAGAACGTATTTAAAATTTTATTTCAACTTGTGATAGAAATAGCTAGTTTTTTTTATCATTCTAATAAAATAACAATTTAACATGAAAAATATTTTATTTATTTATTTTTTTTTTACTGGAAAGTGGTAATGGTATACATAATTAGTCTCGACGTAAACGTTTACATAGTGAATTGAATAGTCATGTGACTCTCCCAAGCTTGCTGTAAAGAAGCCAAACTCGGAACAGGTAGAGTTATACGAGGTTCTTTCATCGCAAGGCTGAGGAGGGATAACTGAGTCAACTTTTTTTGACGCGCATTGGCAGAGGAATCCTGCCTTCCAAAGCTTGTCGCACTGTTACATCCCTTTGTATGAGAGATCAGCTGTCACGGCGGCTCGCAAAGCTGAGTGTTGCGATCAACTACAGACTGGTCTGAAGGGAAGGTTCGTACGTCTTATGTGCAACCGATCTTTGCTTGACCACTTTATAGATTGAGTAGTACAAATTATACCTAAATCCAAGTTTTCTTCTCCACGTCATATTCGAATTTTCAGCAAAGTCCTGTTCCCGGGTATGGTAGTTCGCAGTGAGTCAGTATTCATATTTTATGTCCATGTCGCTGCACTGCATGATTTTAAGGGTCGATAGGATTTAATTCTACACCTTGATGATCGGCTGCTTGAAGGGCACTTTGGAAAGTTTTGTGGAACATTTCTGTTTGCATTCCTTCTCGCGAGTAGAAATTATGTATATGTTATATTGGGTGAAGAGCATTGTGAACAACTGGTCGAAATGAGTGATCGATTATACGAAATACACATGATGCGTTATTTGTTTGAATATAAGATAACCTTTACTCACTAATTACGCAAAATGTCGAATGTTACTTGCTGATTAAATTCTTAAACAAATCTCCAAGGTAAAATGCAATACAATTTGTTTTCCTATTTTTTTCTTTTATTTTTTTCTCCAAAGGAGAGCCATTCACTTGATTTTGCATTAATGTGTCTTCGTCTCAGAGGGGATGTCTCTTCTTTTTTTATTCCAGATATCAATTCGAGGGAAGAATTTTTTATAAAGCTTTTAGGAAAATTAATTTCTGATAATCCTTGAAGAAACATGTCAAAACCTGGTGGATGAGGTTTATTGGAAGGTGTCTGCAAAGATTTGATCAAGTCGAGAACGTTGGAGTTCTCGACATTCTTTCCCTTGTAAATCAATTCACCCTTGGGGAGAACACCGCTCCAATCAAAACATCAACTCCCCGTCCGAGATGTCTAAACATTCGCAGTCTTCATGCTTTGAAGACGATGAAAATGATCATCTTTTCATATCTCGTAAGTAACATTCATTCATTTGTGTGTGTGTAGTGAATTATATGTATATATATATTTTTTATTTTTGCTAAAAAGCATGCTACAAGCAAGATTTTATTCACATATTATTCGTGAAAATAATTTACGTACAATAAATAATAATAATATATGAAAATAATATCATGTACTTTAAATAGTAAAGTTGAAACGCTATTTTTTTAGGCAGAAATTTGTTGTTACTATATGTTTGAGTGGACTTAATTTCATTTAATTTTGACTATATCAAGACATTACTGTATTTTTAAATACAAGCCGGAAATCTAAGTCGTCCATTTCTATTCAGACTTTTATTCAAACTTTTAATTTATTTATTTTTATCGATTTTTCTAAATTGAGCTCAAACAATGCTAGTGTTTCTTATATATAAAATAATAGTAATAATAATGTGATTTTCACCTTACTTATTCTTATATCTTCACAGTGGATGAGAACTCTCCAAAACGAGCTAAATGGGGCCGTGCAAAGCTGTTCATGCCTGAGGGATGCAACATCCAGCCTTCCACCACCACCGCTGCGCCCCAGTCGTCCGCCACCACTGCGGCCCAGCCGTCCTTCACCAGCACCACCACTGCTGCGGCCCAGCCGTCCTTCACCACCACCACCACCAGTGCGGCCCAGCCGTCCTTCACCACCACCAGTGCGGCCCAGCCGTCCACCGCTGCACCTGAACCGTCCGCAGCCGCAGGGAGCCCTCTCGGAAGAGACGGCGAACAAGGACAACGAACCTACAAAACGGTAGGTTCGTGGGAGTTGGGCGGAGGTGTTAAAGCCTCCGTTGTCCAGTCCAGTGATGGTGCATTCGTCAATTTTCGTGCCAAAACCGTCCAACTATGGACGGTGTTTGTATGTCCTCAACAACATGGGACTACTTTTCAGAGAAAATGTTAGATTATATATTTGGAGGAAAAAAAAAAAAGCTTCGTCTCGAACAATCTAATCATTGCTCTGTCGGAAGAAGACGGAGTATGCCTTCAGAACATTCAGAAAAGCGGTTTATACTGCAAGGATGTATATAAGTTGAGGGCATATAATATGTATAGTAATATACGTAAATACGTGTAAAGTAAATATAAATCGACTTTAGGATCTGCGATAAAAGGACTTTCGATCGCATAAGTTGTATCGCGCACCACATTCTCTCCTAAAACTTCTGCAACAAACCCTAAATTTTCTGATAATCGATCTGATAATTTCAGTGTAGCACCGTTGGATAGTTGAAGCTTCACCTTTTTAGAGTGTTTATTATAATTCATTTGAATTTTAACATGCTTCGGTAAGGCATTTAAAATATCGATCGGAGTCTCATAATAACCGCAGGCAATGCGTCCACTCTTTATCACACCGTTCCCTAAATTATATTCATAATAATTTGACTCATTTGTGACATTGTTCCACATTCTAGGATATATAAATTCGACTATTCCAACTTCACATTCTCCTGTCAAATCAACAGGACTTGGTAATTTCGTAAAATAATGAGAAAGTGTATTCTCAGGATGAAAGTCTAAACTCCCATCGGAGGGACATGTAATATAGAAACTCATTTTCACGACTGCGAGGTTGATAGTTGAAGCACCTGTATTTATATCGAAATCTTATCACTCGCTGCCACCCACGAATTAAACTTCTTTGGATAACCTTTGAATTTTACAAAATATTCACTCGAATTATTCTTGATGCGTTTTCTTAAAATTTTTTCAATCGGGAAATGGTTGTTCTTTTCCACCTTTTGTAATTCTTGTGCATAAAATGTTCCTTGAATATCCTCTCCTAATAAATCTTTCACTCGATACACTAGAGGATTTCTTTTCAAACATTCACTCACCGTGAATAGTTCTTCAGTCCAATTTGTTTCATAACCTTTTTCAAAAGTCAGTTTCGCTTTAGAAATGCGCACGGTGTCACCTTCCTTAAAAGCACATGGTTTTCTTTCAACATGCTCCATGTTTCCATATAATGTCAACGAAACATCTTGTTCGTTTTCCGAATTCACTTCCACAGGGGCTCTCTTGATGCTCGAATGGTAAGTATGATTATAACTATATACTAACTGATCTAATACATCAATGTAATTATGAGTATTTTTAAACGTGAAATATTTAAACATTTTTGTTTTTAATGTTCGATTGAACCTTTCAATCTCGGAAGCTTTTGTAGCGTTAAAAGTTGTAAAAAATTTAACTTTATTTGCTTTCAGAAAATGCTGAAACTTTTCATTTTTGAATTCGGTTCCCTGGTCTGTTTGCAGATATTGAGGACGACGTTCTTTAAATATAACTTTAAATGCGTTTATTATATCCACTCCTCTCTTTCGCTTGAGAGGCACGACCCATGCATGCTTCGATAGAATATCTATGCATGTAAGGATGTAACGAAATCCTTTATTAAACTTTTTAATACTAATTAAATCCACGAGGTCTGCTTGCCACTGTTGATCAATCGCATAAACAATCACTCGATTAGTTGGAAATTTCTTTCGAACGGGTTTATGCAGTGTGTAGGCCTCCTTGTAACCAACTTCATTCTCCTTGTAACCTCTTGTAACCATTTTTGAATCGCTTTCTTGGAGACTTGTCCTTCACCAGCACGGTATAAACTATCGACACCACCGAAACTTGCAACGTGTTTGGGATCCTGATATGCTTCGTTCATTATAACAGAACAAGAATAATTTAAGTACGCATTCCTAGAATGTAATTGAAATGTTTCCAGTATCGTTTAAACGCAAAACAAAATCAACACTGAATTTTTCACTTTCAGAAAAAATATAAATAAGCCAACACAAATATAAGCGCACACTCCACTAGCAACTTCTTCTAATGAAGGCATGATGATAAATAAATTTTTTAATGTAATCATTTAATTATATAGCTTATTATCAGGGGAACAAACCCTCGTGAAACCCTTTTTCAAATTTTTTTAAAAAATCTTCTCGATAGATAGCGTTCGAAACTTTAAGTTCTAAATAGATTTATAACATAATTGAAGCAGGTAATCGTGGCTGAACGGTTAAGAAACGTGAAAATCGGTCAACCATGATTATCTTTTGTTGAGTTCGAATCCACCCTTATACATAATGCAATAAAAACATGAGAAAAAATTATTTAAAAATATTATTGACACTAGATGGCAGCACACGAAACAATTTTTTTCTAATTTAAAATCTTTAGTTAAACATCTTCTCAACAGATGGCGTTCGAAACCTTAAATCCTAATACATGTGAAGAAAATAAAAAGTTTTCTAAGTCCGAAAAAATAATTAATTCATTATCTTAATTCCTTATCTAATCTCAGAAAGGGTTGGTGGCAGAGGGGTTAAAGTCCTAGAAAATTCCTTATCTCAACTCGGAAGGGGTTGGCGATCACAGCGCCCCCTCTTCAGTTTCACGCCACCTCCACATTGTGGCGGGTGTTGCAGAACCCCCACAATTATACTACTAAGGATGTAATTACCGGACAAAAGATTCACCTCGCTGTCTCAATGCCATTCATATTGAAAGCATCATAGCATAGTCGAGATACAGATCATTCTCGCAGTATGGTATCTCAAGGCTCTTTCAGAATACTCAATATTCGGGTGACCTACTTATTTAAATGATATTCAAATTTTAATTCGCCTCTTCGTTATTTTTCAAAGGATTTATTCAAAACACAAGGTTAGTGAAGACAGCATAAAATCTAATGCTATTTGAAGAAAGCTACAGATAAACAAATTAAGTATAAGTTCAAGGTAATACACCTTGAAAATTTGTATATATATATACAGTTGTGTTGAAAGCTCAAATCAGTCACAACTGCTCAGAACATTAGGTTCAGCACACCCAAAGAGTCAAGATGGCAAGCAAGGACGGTACGCATGTTTTCGATTCTTAATCTTTTCTGTTCTAGCGTTAGTAATTCTTTTAAATTACTCTTAAAAATCTCTTCTTGTTAGTCTTAAAAATGTAAAAGTAAGGAGACTTAAAAGTTATTTCTGCATCTTCTCTCAGACAGGAAGAAAGTTAAACGGGCATTATCCGATGAAGAAGATGCAGTAGAATATCTACTTTCAAAAAAGCTATCAAAGAAGAAAGCTAGCTCTCTCGCTGGCTC
>BGPR01045337.1:0-12355 GCA_013235015.1 Araneus ventricosus | reverse complement strand
TTCAGTCAAATAAGGGATGAAATTAATACTAAGATATTATCAGCAGTGTACTAATACTGCGTATGCATTGTATTTTTTTCGATTAAATTATTGAATGCTACTATTGATTGAAACTATGCAATCAATTGAAGGAAATAACATTATTTGTTTACTAGTAAATCCGTGGTCTACTTTCGCACACTCAATCTAGCCCTTAAAAATGATTTATTTCTTAGTTTGGAAGTACGATTAGGCACATCGGATATATGGCCCAAAACATTAATAAATATTTCCTTTTAAAGAGTTTAACTTTGTGCATTAAAATAATTCGAGAGTAAAAAGCCAGATATCTATACTTATAAAAGGCAATGTGTGTGTGTGTGTGTCCGTGTGTGTGCGATGTCCAGACGAATATGTCGCTCTTACAGACTTGAAATTTGACATACAGGTTGTCTTAATTGTGACTCGATGCACCTCGAAGCCGGAATTTTAAAATTTAATCTAGAAAATTTTTAATTTAATATTTTGTGTTGTTTTGGGTAGTTTTTTGCTCTAATTTCTCTCTAAAATCGGTTTTGATAATCGTAGGAAGAACAACAGATACACCATCGTAAAGAACAAACAAAATTCGTTCTAATGAACTTGGTTTTGAATTTCTAACATAATTTACTGAATTTTGAGAAATTTTTGAAAAATAGTCACTCTTATGTTAATTTTTCATTTGAATCTCTTAAAATTGTTTCATCCGACGTTCTAATAACGCCAATGCTATCATTTATTTTTTTTTCAGCTTATAACTGGAACGTTTCTGTCGGATTTAAAACAAAAACCGTTAAAATACCTTTTTCCGTTTTTTTTAAAATTAATTTTTTCCTGATCAGTTCAAACAGTTTTTTTGCTAGCGAACTTCTCAGAGAGACATTCACCGGAGCGACATTCTCCGTTCCCAGAATGCATTGTTGCACTTCATTGGCTGGTGGCGAAGAACGCAGGGGACGTCACAAGTTTTAACTGGATGGCCCAATAATTATTTTTGGCAGTGTCTTATCATGTTTCTTTGTCTCGCATATTTCGTTTGCTGTCTAATAACGATTTTTCACGTTGCAATTTTTAAATATTGTTTCGGATTAACGTAGTAGATATTGTTTTCCTAAAAATCAATAATGTGTATCTTTTATTTTATTTTGTTTTCAAAACTTTTCCATATCATTGAGGGCGGGATTTTTTTCATTTTGTTGAAGTCATGATGGCACGGCGATTTTTCGCGTACTGCTAATAATGATATAATGACAAAGCTATGGTCTCCTGTTCGATAGCAAAAAAAAAATACAGACTGGATATCTGTTTGACGGTAGCAAATGAATACGGGTTTGATATCTGTTATGATTCTGGCAATGTTCTAATAAAGATTTATATACAATTAACTATTCTATGATTATAAACATTTACTATTATTCTATGTAAGCCGAGACCTATTTTGATTGATCAGCATAATTTCTTCCCTATGATAGCAAAATAATACAAGCTAAATATCTGTTTTATGGTAGCAAATGGCCTTATACTGTCGTGATTCCCTCAGTATTCTAAGACAGTTTTACATAAAAATAGCTACGCTATTATTAACTATTTGCTCTGTTTGCAAAATAACTACTATTTGAAGAGGCTTTAACAATAGTGTACCTATCCACTTTTCTCTGAAATGCTATTCTTACAAATTTTTAATCTTAGTACCAAACTATTTAAGGATTCAGTCTTATTTTGTCTGAAACCTTAATTTTTCCTCTGTAAAGCTATGTATAGTTATTAACTTTTTACGAAAATTAAATATATCCTCTTCTGAAACCCAACTTTGTAAAATGGATATGTTCGCTTTCGATACGAAACGCCTCACTTAGAAAATTAATAGGAATAATGAGGGCAAAATTGGTTGACATTTGGTGGTAACATTTGCTAAAGTCTCTGATGTTGCAAGACGTTAAAAACTTGCAGATGATACCTGAACAAAGAAAAAATGCTGTGAAATGAAATGCTGACAAAGAAACGCGGAAGTACCAGTTTGTTAGCTGCAAACAAATACACAAAAGACGTGATTAGAAAAAGGATTAAACCGACCTTTTGGTGATTTCACCACGGAATATTCGTTGCCTCAGGTGCCGACTCATTCCCGAGGAAAAGAAACGATCACGTGTGAAAGTACGTGAGTTGCGAGGTAAGGTCAGAAGACAGCTGTCAGTTTGGTCGGTCTGTGACTTGAGGGCAAGGTTAGGAAAGTCTTTCCCTTTTTTTCAGTAAAGTAAACAATGATTGGAACACGCTCTGTTTAATTAAAAGATTTTGTTTGGAAGATAAATCTTTTTATGCCATAAACAAAGAATCTCCTTAATTTCTATCGAGGCTTGTTTGGTTTAACAGATTTTGAGTATTGGGAAAGGGTTTTCTATATGGAATATTGGCAAAGGCAAGGACTTGTTATGTTGCTGAGAATTTTTTTGAGATAGACCTATTACCCTTCCACATCCGAATTTGGAATATGGAATTTAATTTTTTAAATTCAATATTTCAATTCATACGCGTTTTTTGTAATAAAGTGGTGGTATTCTTTTTGGAACGGAAACCTTTTTACACCGTAAACACAGAATCTCCTTAATTTCTATCGAGGCTTGTATTGTTTAATAGATTTTGAATATTCGAAAATAATTTTCGATATATAATGATGGCAAAAGCAAGAACTTGTGATGTTGCAGAGTATCTTTTTTTGAGATAGATCTCTTGCAGCTCCACATCCGAACTTGGAATATGGAATTTAATTTTTTTAATTCAATATTTTAATTAAAGCGCATTTTATTTAATAAAGTGGTGGTGGTATTTTTGGAACGGAAATCCTTTTACACCGTAAACACAGAATCTCCTTAATGTCTATTTAGGCTTATTTTGTTTAACAGATTTTAGTATTCAGAATGAATTTTCGAAATGGAATATTGGCAATAATAGCGAAATGTGAAGTAACAGAGAATTGTTTGGGGATTAACCTCTTGCACCTCCATAACAGAATCTGGAATTTAATTTTCAGTTTACCGAGAAGGGGAAATTTTTCTGATTTAAATTTAGGAGGACGGTTTGCGCTCCTTAGAGTTATTAAAATAAATTGTATCTATTGAAGTTAAGAATTTTCGAAAAGTTCTATTGAAATTATTTAGAAATTTTAATGCGATTGTCTTTTCTCAGAGACTTTTAATTGGTCTAATAAGTTCTGAACTGCTGTTTATGACAGAGTTCTGGGAAAACTCGTTTAACAAAAAACAAACAAACAAACAAACAAAAACAAAATCTCAAACAAAACTCGTTTAATTCATGGTACCTTTTTGAATCCAAAACATTAATTGTTTCAATTTTTGAATTGGCCAGATTTAATCATGGTTAAATTTTCCCTAAATTTTGTAATATACTATTTTGCATTATTTTTATATATCTTTCCCGCAGTTTCCTGTTTTTTTCCAATTTATTTAAATAATTTCTACAAGGCTATGATTTTTATCATTTGCTGATAGCGTGTTTTATTTTTTGAAATAAAATTGCTTTTGATTAGAGAGAGATGGGAAAAAACTCGCTTCCTTATGATATATGATGGTAAAAAAATTAAGCAGTCACATTAAGTACGATTACGCGTAACAAGCGTGTTTGATGGTACGATTATACCATCATGCAGGAATTCTGTAACTTTGCCGTGATGAAATCAAATTTTCCTTAAGTAGGTCATTCATATCTATTCCAAAATTTCCATTTTGGAATACGGTAAGGAAAAAACAATCGCGAAGGTCGAAAACCTATGAAAAATAGCATAGCGGCTGGGAAAAGCTGGATTTCCAACCAAACCAATTTCCAGCCCTTCTTGCGCCGATTCTTTAGGTGGGACCCTTAGCGAGGGTAGTCGGCACATCAAAAGATTTGACTAGATTGGGACCTTGCGACGAGGCTACCTTTATCGTAAATCCGCTGAGTGGTGGAATGGGGGATCGAGGAGCAGCTGTAGAGGGGAGAGAAGATTGCTCTCCCCTACTATCAGCACACTTAGGAGCTTCAGATGAATGACGTGCCTGATTTTTCGACTTGAATGGGTGGAAAAAACCAGTGTTGGAACAAATGGATGGATTGGAGTCCAGATGAATTGCCGGCTTTAAATGAAAATACGCCTTATAGCATTTGCTTTAAACTATTTGAAGGCTTTTACTATAAATCAGTGTTTGAATGTTAAATGTATGATCTAACGTATGGGAGGCCCAGTGCAAAGGGAATCAAATTCACCTTTGTTCATTATATAGTATATATTTTATTTTTAAGAACTTTATTTATTTGAAGCTCCCTAGAGCTTAAAAGATATAAAGTGAAATTTTCTTCTATTGCTATAGCGTTTTCAAAGAGTACAAACTTTCCATGCAATTCAGTATTCTTTATATACTTTATGCGTGCTTTTCTCACAACTTTGTGACTTGGTTCCCTTATGCTCTGCGAGCCCCATATTTGTAGGTAGCAAAATGTTAAAATTGCAAACAACGGAATATTAGAAAAATAGATAAATTGCAAATACAAGATGAAAGATTAATAACTTAGCTGGATAAAGAATTTATGCGTCATAATCCTAATAAAGTTTAATAAAGTTTAAATACTCCGGTTTCATAGTTTGCACTTAAATAACTATTTTCAAACTGACCTTATCAGTGGAGTAGCAATGATAAATAGTGTCAAAAGCATTCAATATTTTCAGCCCTTCATTTTGTTCGATTTTATCTACCTATTTTAAAACTCAGCTTATTTGTGACGTTGCAATAATAAATGGCACTAATGTATACCAATTTTCTGACATCTCCTCGTCCTATTTGAACTTCATTAACTATTTACAAAACCCAGCTTATCAGTGGTAAATGGCAGCCGATGCATATGAAAACTGCTCTTATCAGTGGATTAGCAATGTTTTAAATGTAGTCTAATCCATACCAATTTTTTCACGCACCCTTGTCTTCTATGGCTGATATCCAAAGAAGACTTTCAACACAATACTGGGGCAGTGTTTTACCTCTTCAAAATGTTTACCAGTGGATTGGACATTCAAAAGCTGTTGAATAAGCGGGAAAAACGAGGAAAGAACTACTGATGCCAACATTGAGCAAATATTTGTCCTGTTTCTAGGTAACCGAAGAGTGACTATTGATGAAGTGTCAAACCACATGCACATTAGTCACGGTTCTACATATCATGCAGAACAGGCTCAACTTTCAAAACGTCTGTGAGATCTGGGTCCCAAAACTACTCAGTGATGCGCACTAGTTCAATCGTGTGAGAATCTGACAGTAACAACTGGCTCGTCATGCTAACGAAGGTGAAACATTTTTTGACGCGAATCATCACTGGAAATGAAACATGGGTTCTTTACTACGAACCAGAGTGGACCGTCACCCTAACGAAGATGAAACATTTTTTGACGCGAATCATGAATAGAGAGGAAATATGGGTTCCTTACTACGAGCCAGAGAACAAACTCCAGAGCATGGAATAGGAACCCCAATCTCCGGTCAAAAAGAAATTCAACAGTCACCCTCAGCAGGTAAAGTGATGCTCACAGCTTTTTGGGACTCACAAGCAGCAGCGGACTGGCCAGGCTTGTCCGATGGCAAGTGGGCCCCCTTCAACATAAGCTGATATGGGCTCCAAGGATATGTGTATGTGAAAGAAAGAGAAATGAAAGAATTTTTTTTCTAGAGAAATTCCTGCGTCTTTTGTAAAGCAAACAAAATAGAAAGTAGTTTTATGTTCCTCACACAGTTTTTCCTTTCTGTGCAAGGTCGGGACGCAATGACCAGTCATATCCCCCCCCCGGCAAGACGGAAGAGGTGACTCTTCTGAGCAGGAAGGCTGCGGTCCTTGGAAATGTCTAAATAACATTCTTTTTTGTTGTTAGTGCTTTTTACAGTAGTAAAACTGACGGACAAGCGAACAAAGAAAATAGTCTACTTCGGACCGCTGAATCTTACAAGGGGAGGGGGAATCATGTAATTTGACAAAATGGCATCGGTGAAAAGGGGACACTCGCCTTTTCCTTGGGGGTGGGGGTCTATGGGAGTGCTTCTTTGGTTATGTTAACAAGGTTGCAAGAAGGGTAAAGGATCCTTTCTTTCGTGACAAATAATTGGGGAGTGGTATCCCTGTTTTCAGACGATCCCTGTTTTCAGTTTAACGAGAGAAGAACATGCATACCATATCTTACAAAAGGAGAAAAAAAGACTTAGAGAGGTGAACTCAAATTTTCCCTATCTTTACATTGCTTTTCTAGTATTAAATACTGACAGCCTTCGGCAACTAGCTGAACAATTCATCCTATTAACTGTATGGATTAAATTATGCCAGCCAACTTTAAATTCACCAACTTATTTAATTTTTGGTGAGCTGAAGCCATTAATTGTTACAAAAAACCAAGAAATAAATTAGTTAAAAAATTGAAACACAGTGGACAGGAAATGTATTAATATTTGAACTAAATTTTGATGTAGTATGTTTCGCATCTGATGAAATGAATGACTTAGGTTTTTGCATTTAGCAGATAAAAAAAACTAAAAATCTTGGGAGAGTAAATGAAGTTATTTTTTTTGGTCAAGCATAATTCTAATTTAAATTACAATTATTACACTTTATTATGCTAATTATAGAGTGACTATTTAAACTAATTAAACACAAAATGAACAATATAATCTCCAGGAAAAACTTTCTTTTCTTAACAGGAAAGATGAGTTTTACGCTTATTGCTAAAATTTAAATCTATCATAATAATATTGTAAATATGTCTAAAAGTAAATTTATTTAAAGTAATGAGGAAAGAAAAAAATTGGACTAAAAAAACCTGTGAAACGGAATACAATTTATTGCATTAGAGAAAGTGTTTATATCGTAAGATGAAAATAAAATTTTATATCATGCTTTTTCTTTATCAGAAGACAAATATAAGATTTACTGATTTGAAGCAATGAAAGTTGATTCATTACATTACAACATTTCAAAGTATTGTTAAATATTATGCTTAAAAATATATTTTTTAAATTGCAAAATTAAGGAAAAAATTGCGCAGCAACTGAACTGGCATATTATTGAAAGATAAAAATTTTGAAATTTAATAATGTGTAAAAAATTATTTTTATTTGATAATATTTTTTGAGTTATAGTTGAAAAAAATTCTCAATTCTTGCTTAATTTTTAATTAATTAAAATTTAAAAACTTTCCGAGATGCATATTCCTAATCTCTTATAGTATGTTTGTACCAAATTTGATGGCTCTAGATTCAACGAACTGTAGGACATAAACAGACAGACACCAACCTGCACATACATTCTCTTTTATTATTTGTTGACATTTGCATACAAAAGCGTGATCAGAAGTAAAACATAGAAAAAGCACTATGATACTTCGTGTTAGATTTTATTGCTTCAAAAAATAAAATACAGCTATAGCCTATAATTTTCTTGATTTCAAATGTATAGTTTGAAATTGAGTTAGTACAAAAGTTTAGTATTTAAAGAGGAATTGTTCGTCTTTTGTAAAAATTTACGGTTTTTTTTTTTTTTTTGAAACTTGATAAAAGTTTTCACATGTGCTCTTCAAAACAAAAGGAGAATCACTGTCAACTATTCAAAGTCCTGTAGTTAATTAAAATTTCAGTTATTAAAAATTGAGCAAGATTTTGTTGTTTCTCCCGTGATATCTTTCAAAACTCATTTCAGAAGAATGATTTTTTCATTATTTTAGAAATTCAAAAAATTATTTTTTGTAATGATATAAATTTTATGACAAATTACGAAAATATTATTACTACAAATCACTAAACTAATAATCATTAAAAGAATTTTTATTTCCTCGCTCTTACAAAAAATACCTTACTAATGGACAACATTTCTCCTTCACTAACCGGATAAGAAAAATTTAACCCAAAGAATTTAAAATCAAACATTTTTCATAATATTTTCGTTATTTTACTCGGGAAATTGATTTTAACCCTGTGGGTGAGAAATTTATTGGTATCAGACTTGGTGGCAACTTTGAATTCTTGGTAAGTATCTTTAAAAATAATATGTTAAGCTGTTATTAATCCCTTGCTTTAGTTTGAACTCATTTAATCCTGCTTTGTAGAGCGAACTATTAGAATTTAATTTTAGGGTAGGGTGGACCTTAAAGAACGAAGTCAAAATAAAAATCATCACCGAGAGTTTGTCTTCCATCCCTACATTAAAAAGTACTAAAATCAAATACAAATTTGTAGGATCTCCAAAATTAAATTTCTGAATTCAAAGTCTTGTCAGTGTCATCTTTTTTCAAAATATACTGGAAAGTCAGGTAATCATCTCGTCGCAGAGAAAAAGTACTCCTTCTCTGTGGAACTTGCAAACCGTTTTGCTAAGATCGCCACCGAGTATGATTAAATATTAGTATATCCATACACTCATTCTTTTATCAAAGGGATTTATAAACAACGCGCGTGAGGGATTATAATCCCAATGCTAAGAATAACCGCTTAATAACTAATAAATACTAATTATTCATGAGTCTTTCTCTTCATTAGAATTTAGTTGGAATAATGTCATTATTTATATTTAGTTTAGCTGAGAGTCCCAATATTGGGTTTCTATATTATGCCCACTATTATGCTCGCTTTTACATTTTCTGTTCTTAATAGCTCTGCATCGATTGAAAATATATTAAAAGAACTTTATCTGTAAAGAGTGAAATCCATTTTTGAGATATCAAAGCATATTTGTAATAATATCAGTATTCGTAATGAATGATCTAATGATATTAGTGAATTCTGTTTTTCAAAGCTAAAGATAAATAACAGATTTCGAAGTTTATTGTCTGAAGAGAACTTGGATTCTCTGTATATTGCTATCTATTGGAAAGGAATTGTTAGATGATTTGGATGCAGAAGTAATTATTACATACCATCTAGTAAACTGAAAAGCTGACTAGATATCTAGTAAACACAAGCACTTACTGAGTTCTTGACTTTTGAGTTGTTAATCTTTTAAAGTAAGAAGTATTCTTTAAAATTGTTGAAATTGGTACATGGTTAGCTCTATAATTTCAGTTTGGTTAAAAAATTCTCAAAATAACAGTACAGTTCCAAAATTACAGTAAGCTATACACCCACCAAAAATTATTTAAAATTCAATCATAAATTTGTTTATGTATTTGGTAATTCTTACTTTCAACAATATGTAATAATACATGCATACTATAATTAGTAATTTGACTATCGAAGCGAGGTCCTGTTTTCACTGGACCGTTCGAGTGAAAACAGTTTGTCATTAATTTGCCGACTTGTCTAATACAATCTGTTTGCCTGTAATTTGTTTTGTCACGATCAAACGCGTTGTTCGATTAATTTGGCATGAATACTCTCTTAAATGGTTGAGTTTTATGTAATGTTAAGTGTTTTTTCCAACGATTGTAGCCAAACGAAACTCCGTTCATAATGCCTCTAAAGATAGCTTTAATAATAACAAATTACATTTCATTGTGATTTTGTTAATACTGATAAAAGCAGACATTTAATTGTACTTTAATTAATAATGAGAAAAGCAGAGACTTGCGCAAATAATTTGAATTTGGAAAATAAATGGCTAGACTTTTAAAGACTAAAATGAAGAGCAGATTTTTTTAGGTTGGGGGGGAGCCGAGGTCTACTGCTCACAGAACTACTAGTATATATAACAGCGTTTTAGATAATAACAATATATAATAATTTATATAGTACATCATGTCCATTTATTGATTTTAATTGCTTATATTTATAATAAATAAAATTTAAAAATATATAGAGAGGAAAAAAATATCATTTTTGATATGAGTGGGCCCCCATTGACCGCTATTTTCAGACCCAGTCCGCCACTGCTCACAAAGGCCAATTCTGGAAGATTACTTGGGAAGAAAGGTTAACAGTGAACAGTGAATGCTAGAGTAAGATGCTATTCAACAAATTGAAGCCTGCAATTCGAAACAAATGCCGAGGTCTGTTGTCGCAGTACATACTTTTTTACTTTCTCGTATACGAAGTATACAAAGATAAAGTATTGTAATTGTCAAAAAATTCGAACTCGAGATTTTGACGAATCTCCACGTTTTAGACCTCCCTGAGTCCGAAAAACTCAATTTGGGAATTATGTCTGTCTGTGAACACGATAACTCGAAAACTGTTAGAGCTACGAGAATGAAATTTTGGTATGTGATCCTTACACATAATTTGTAGGTTTGTCTCAAATTTTGGACAAAATCCGTCAACGGGAAGTCTGTCTGTATGTCCGCGGTCATCTGAACACTATAACTCAAAAACTTGAATAGCTAGATGGATAAAATTTGGTGCACAGTTTTATCGTCATGAATGTAGGTCCGTATAAAAGTTTGGGCTAAATCCGTCAAAGGGTTGACTGTCTGTATAATCGCATTCTTGTATCTCATAAGCCCTTTGGCTTAGATAAATAAAACGCCACGGATGCTAACATTAATTATAGATTTGTGCCCAATTTCCATCTCAATCGGTTAAAAAACAGGTGTTCAAATTGCATATTTAGTTCAAAATGCACATTACGACTGCGTGTTGGCGAGCGTTTCGCTTACTTTACTTAAGCTAGTATGGTTAGCGTTTGACCTTGGCGGTCTAAGAAAGAAATTGTAGAGAGCCCCAAACACGCGCTTCTGAAATTATGGCAACCCCTGAATCGAATCTTCGTTCTGACATTCTCCAGCTGGAAGGTATGGTGAAATCTTGCGTGATATCTGTAATAAGATTTTGTACTCAAAAACGTTAAATAAAGTTGCAGTACCTCAGCGCGCGTAAAAATTGAGAACACACGCAATTTTTTTTGCAAAATATTAAATTTTCGGAAATTCATGTTTCATTGTAAATCCCCATTCATAATTTTTTTCTCAAAATAACCAGGCCTTGGGTAAATACCCAAGAATATTTACCTACCCACCCCACATTACTGGTCGTATGCGAGAAAGTTTCGGGGAGGCCACTCCCGCTGGTTTGCATGATAACTCACGTCCACGTATCGTCGTTCAAACTTTCAAGATGTTGGAGCATACTGCATACAACCCTGATCTCACTCCTTCGGATTCCCATGTCTGGTGCGCTTGAAGATGCTTTAAGTGGCCGTCGATTCGCCTCCGTTCAGCACGTGACGGAAGCAATGCATGCGCCGCTCAATCGGAAAACTTCATTTCTGAGGGTATAGGAAAGCTTGTGTAACGATAGACCAAGTGAGACGAAAAACCGGGTGATTGCTTTGAAAAAGAATTCACTGACAATTTTGTTCTGTGATTGTAATAAATTATGAATATTGTTTGTAGATACAAAAGGTTGCCAATATAATGTGAACACTTTAAAATTTTCATATTTTTTTTTAATATCTTCCGAAAATCTGCATGGATTTGCTTAGAATTTCGAACATGTAAATAATAGGCTTGAACTAACATTTACAGTGACGATTCGGTCACGAGAGCTTTTAGGGGATGCATTTTTATGTTTGCATAATATTTACACGCAATTTCGTAATTTTTTCATAAATATTCGGGAAGATATAAAGGTTTTCTTTCAAATAAACCAAATTTTTCCTCATGTTTTTTGCTTATAACCTGCAGCGTTTACCACCAAATTGTGTGAAACTTGCAGAATACTTGACAATATATAAAAGAAGCATTGTATTAAAATTTGAATTAAAACATTTGAATATTACGGGAAATATGAGAATTTATAGTAAATAATTTTTTTACTGCGCATCTGAGAAATGTAGCGTAATTTTTTTTTTCATAACTTCATAGCCAGATATATAGGGCAATTTATATAAATATTCCAGTTCAATACCATTAGTATTCAGAAAGATATCGGCATTGCAACTTGGTACACTCTAAGAGAGGCTTAATGATGAGGGTTCTTGCACAAACTGATATTTTTTTAAATAAAGCGGAAAGAAGGAATATCCTCCTTCGAAAAGCAAAACTAAGCTCTATGGTCTGTTGAATCTGATCCCACTCTATTTCCTGCGGCATTTATTCTCACATTAAGTCGATGGGTGCCTTCACAGCGGAGTGCCGATGATTTGCTCTCTGGGGCGTAACATTAGCGGTCGTTTCAGCGTGCTTGAGTTTCAACGATTGAAGTAATGCTGTTGTGAGTGATAAAAGTTTAGTTAAATGATCTGCTTTTTCTATGCTGATGGTGCTTTATGATGAACTATGCCTTTTCTGCAAGTCAAAATATTGAATTCCAATTAGTTATTTGACTTATTGTTCGTTGGATTAAACTGTACGTTAAGTGACTTATTGCCAATTGGATTAAAC
>BGPR01045335.1:0-12355 GCA_013235015.1 Araneus ventricosus | reverse complement strand
GTTTAATCCAATTGGCAATAAGTCACTTAACGTACAGTTTAATCCAACGAACAATAAGTCAAATAACTAATTGGAATTCAATATTTTGACTTGCAGAAAAGGCATAGTTCATCATAAAGCACCATCAGCATAGAAAAAGCAGATCATTTAACTAAACTTTTATCACTCACAACAGCATTACTTCAATCGTTGAAACTCAAGCACGCTGAAACGACCGCTAATGTTACGCCCCAGAGAGCAAATCATCGGCACTCCGCTGTGAAGGCACCCATCGACTTAATGTGAGAATAAATGCCGCAGGAAATAGAGTGGGATCAGATTCAACAGACCATAGAGCTTAGTTTTGCTTTTCGAAGGAGGATATTCCTTCTTTCCGCTTTATTTAAAAAAATATCAGTTTGTGCAAGAACCCTCATCATTAAGCCTCTCTTAGAGTGTACCAAGTTGCAATGCCGATATCTTTCTGAATACTAATGGTATTGAACTGGAATATTTATATAAATTGCCCTATATATCTGGCTATGAAGTTATGAAAAAAAAAATTACGCTACATTTCTCAGATGCGCAGTAAAAAAATTATTTACTATAAATTCTCATATTTCCCGTAATATTCAAATGTTTTAATTCAAATTTTAATACAATGCTTCTTTTATATATTGTCAAGTATTCTGCAAGTTTCACACAATTTGGTGGTAAACGCTGCAGGTTATAAGCAAAAAACATGAGGAAAAATTTGGTTTATTTGAAAGAAAACCTTTATATCTTCCCGAATATTTATGAAAAAATTACGAAATTGCGTGTAAATATTATGCAAACATAAAAATGCATCCCCTAAAAGCTCTCGTGACCGAATCGTCACTGTAAATGTTAGTTCAAGCCTATTATTTACATGTTCGAAATTCTAAGCAAATCCATGCAGATTTTCGGAAGATATTAAAAAAAAATATGAAAATTTTAAAGTGTTCACATTATATTGGCAACCTTTTGTATCTACAAACAATATTCATAATTTATTACAATCACAGAACAAAATTGTCAGTGAATTCTTTTTCAAAGCAATCACCCGGTTTTTCGTCTCACTTGGTCTATCGTTACACAAGCTTTCCTATACCCTCAGAAATGAAGTTTTCCGATTGAGCGGCGCATGCATTGCTTCCGTCACGTGCTGAACGGAGGCGAATCGACGGCCACTTAAAGCATCTTCAAGCGCACCAGACATGGGAATCCGAAGGAGTGAGATCAGGGTTGTATGCAGTATGCTCCAACATCTTGAAAGTTTGAACGACGATACGTGGACGTGAGTTATCATGCAAACCAGCGGGAGTGGCCTCCCCGAAACTTTCTCGCATACGACCAGTAATGTGGGGTGGGTAGGTAAATATTCTTGGGTATTTACCCAAGGCCTGGTTATTTTGAGAAAAAAATTATGAATGGGGATTTACAATGAAACATGAATTTCCGAAAATTTAATATTTTGCAAAAAAAATTGCGTGTGTTCTCAATTTTTACGCGCGCTGAGGTACTGCAACTTTATTTAACGTTTTTGAGTACAAAATCTTATTACAGATATCACGCAAGATTTCACCATACCTTCCAGCTGGAGAATGTCAGAACGAAGATTCGATTCAGGGGTTGCCATAATTTCAGAAGCGCGTGTTTGGGGCTCTCTACAATTTCTTTCTTAGACCGCCAAGGTCAAACGCTAACCATACTAGCTTAAGTAAAGTAAGCGAAACGCTCGCCAACACGCAGTCGTAATGTGCATTTTGAACTAAATATGCAATTTGAACACCTGTTTTTTAACCGATTGAGATGGAAATTGGGCACAAATCTATAATTAATGTTAGCATCCGTGGCGTTTTATTTATCTAAGCCAAAGGGCTTATGAGATACAAGAATGCGATTATACAGACAGTCAACCCTTTGACGGATTTAGCCCAAACTTTTATACGGACCTACATTCATGACGATAAAACTGTGCACCAAATTTTATCCATCTAGCTATTCAAGTTTTTGAGTTATAGTGTTCAGATGACCGCGGACATACAGACAGACTTCCCGTTGACGGATTTTGTCCAAAATTTGAGACAAACCTACAAATTATGTGTAAGGATCACATACCAAAATTTCATTCTCGTAGCTCTAACAGTTTTCGAGTTATCGTGTTCACAGACAGACATAATTCCCAAATTGAGTTTTTCGGACTCAGGGAGGTCTAAAACGTGGAGATTCGTCAAAATCTCGAGTTCGAATTTTTTGACAATTACAATACTTTATCTTTGTATACTTCGTATACGAGAAAGTAAAAAAGTATGTACTGCGACAACAGACCTCGGCATTTGTTTCGAATTGCAGGCTTCAATTTGTTGAATAGCATCTTACTCTAGCATTCACTGTTCACTGTTAACCTTTCTTCCCAAGTAATCTTCCAGAATTGGCCTTTGTGAGCAGTGGCGGACTGGGTCTGAAAATAGCGGTCAATGGGGGCCCACTCATATCAAAAATGATATTTTTTTCCTCTCTATATATTTTTAAATTTTATTTATTATAAATATAAGCAATTAAAATCAATAAATGGACATGATGTACTATATAAATTATTATATATTGTTATTATCTAAAACGCTGTTATATATACTAGTAGTTCTGTGAGCAGTAGACCTCGGCTCCCCCCCAACCTAAAAAAATCTGCTCTTCATTTTAGTCTTTAAAAGTCTAGCCATTTATTTTCCAAATTCAAATTATTTGCGCAAGTCTCTGCTTTTCTCATTATTAATTAAAGTACAATTAAATGTCTGCTTTTATCAGTATTAACAAAATCACAATGAAATGTAATTTGTTATTATTAAAGCTATCTTTAGAGGCATTATGAACGGAGTTTCGTTTGGCTACAATCGTTGGAAAAAACACTTAACATTACATAAAACTCAACCATTTAAGAGAGTATTCATGCCAAATTAATCGAACAACGCGTTTGATCGTGACAAAACAAATTACAGGCAAACAGATTGTATTAGACAAGTCGGCAAATTAATGACAAACTGTTTTCACTCGAACGGTCCAGTGAAAACAGGACCTCGCTTCGATAGTCAAATTACTAATTATAGTATGCATGTATTATTACATATTGTTGAAAGTAAGAATTACCAAATACATAAACAAATTTATGATTGAATTTTAAATAATTTTTGGTGGGTGTATAGCTTACTGTAATTTTGGAACTGTACTGTTATTTTGAGAATTTTTTAACCAAACTGAAATTATAGAGCTAACCATGTACCAATTTCAACAATTTTAAAGAATACTTCTTACTTTAAAAGATTAACAACTCAAAAGTCAAGAACTCAGTAAGTGCTTGTGTTTACTAGATATCTAGTCAGCTTTTCAGTTTACTAGATGGTATGTAATAATTACTTCTGCATCCAAATCATCTAACAATTCCTTTCCAATAGATAGCAATATACAGAGAATCCAAGTTCTCTTCAGACAATAAACTTCGAAATCTGTTATTTATCTTTAGCTTTGAAAAACAGAATTCACTAATATCATTAGATCATTCATTACGAATACTGATATTATTACAAATATGCTTTGATATCTCAAAAATGGATTTCACTCTTTACAGATAAAGTTCTTTTAATATATTTTCAATCGATGCAGAGCTATTAAGAACAGAAAATGTAAAAGCGAGCATAATAGTGGGCATAATATAGAAACCCAATATTGGGACTCTCAGCTAAACTAAATATAAATAATGACATTATTCCAACTAAATTCTAATGAAGAGAAAGACTCATGAATAATTAGTATTTATTAGTTATTAAGCGGTTATTCTTAGCATTGGGATTATAATCCCTCACGCGCGTTGTTTATAAATCCCTTTGATAAAAGAATGAGTGTATGGATATACTAATATTTAATCATACTCGGTGGCGATCTTAGCAAAACGGTTTGCAAGTTCCACAGAGAAGGAGTACTTTTTCTCTGCGACGAGATGATTACCTGACTTTCCAGTATATTTTGAAAAAAGATGACACTGACAAGACTTTGAATTCAGAAATTTAATTTTGGAGATCCTACAAATTTGTATTTGATTTTAGTACTTTTTAATGTAGGGATGGAAGACAAACTCTCGGTGATGATTTTTATTTTGACTTCGTTCTTTAAGGTCCACCCTACCCTAAAATTAAATTCTAATAGTTCGCTCTACAAAGCAGGATTAAATGAGTTCAAACTAAAGCAAGGGATTAATAACAGCTTAACATATTATTTTTAAAGATACTTACCAAGAATTCAAAGTTGCCACCAAGTCTGATACCAATAAATTTCTCACCCACAGGGTTAAAATCAATTTCCCGAGTAAAATAACGAAAATATTATGAAAAATGTTTGATTTTAAATTCTTTGGGTTAAATTTTTCTTATCCGGTTAGTGAAGGAGAAATGTTGTCCATTAGTAAGGTATTTTTTGTAAGAGCGAGGAAATAAAAATTCTTTTAATGATTATTAGTTTAGTGATTTGTAGTAATAATATTTTCGTAATTTGTCATAAAATTTATATCATTACAAAAAATAATTTTTTGAATTTCTAAAATAATGAAAAAATCATTCTTCTGAAATGAGTTTTGAAAGATATCACGGGAGAAACAACAAAATCTTGCTCAATTTTTAATAACTGAAATTTTAATTAACTACAGGACTTTGAATAGTTGACAGTGATTCTCCTTTTGTTTTGAAGAGCACATGTGAAAACTTTTATCAAGTTTCAAAAAAAAAAAAAAAACCGTAAATTTTTACAAAAGACGAACAATTCCTCTTTAAATACTAAACTTTTGTACTAACTCAATTTCAAACTATACATTTGAAATCAAGAAAATTATAGGCTATAGCTGTATTTTATTTTTTGAAGCAATAAAATCTAACACGAAGTATCATAGTGCTTTTTCTATGTTTTACTTCTGATCACGCTTTTGTATGCAAATGTCAACAAATAATAAAAGAGAATGTATGTGCAGGTTGGTGTCTGTCTGTTTATGTCCTACAGTTCGTTGAATCTAGAGCCATCAAATTTGGTACAAACATACTATAAGAGATTAGGAATATGCATCTCGGAAAGTTTTTAAATTTTAATTAATTAAAAATTAAGCAAGAATTGAGAATTTTTTTCAACTATAACTCAAAAAATATTATCAAATAAAAATAATTTTTTACACATTATTAAATTTCAAAATTTTTATCTTTCAATAATATGCCAGTTCAGTTGCTGCGCAATTTTTTCCTTAATTTTGCAATTTAAAAAATATATTTTTAAGCATAATATTTAACAATACTTTGAAATGTTGTAATGTAATGAATCAACTTTCATTGCTTCAAATCAGTAAATCTTATATTTGTCTTCTGATAAAGAAAAAGCATGATATAAAATTTTATTTTCATCTTACGATATAAACACTTTCTCTAATGCAATAAATTGTATTCCGTTTCACAGGTTTTTTTAGTCCAATTTTTTTCTTTCCTCATTACTTTAAATAAATTTACTTTTAGACATATTTACAATATTATTATGATAGATTTAAATTTTAGCAATAAGCGTAAAACTCATCTTTCCTGTTAAGAAAAGAAAGTTTTTCCTGGAGATTATATTGTTCATTTTGTGTTTAATTAGTTTAAATAGTCACTCTATAATTAGCATAATAAAGTGTAATAATTGTAATTTAAATTAGAATTATGCTTGACCAAAAAAAATAACTTCATTTACTCTCCCAAGATTTTTAGTTTTTTTTATCTGCTAAATGCAAAAACCTAAGTCATTCATTTCATCAGATGCGAAACATACTACATCAAAATTTAGTTCAAATATTAATACATTTCCTGTCCACTGTGTTTCAATTTTTTAACTAATTTATTTCTTGGTTTTTTGTAACAATTAATGGCTTCAGCTCACCAAAAATTAAATAAGTTGGTGAATTTAAAGTTGGCTGGCATAATTTAATCCATACAGTTAATAGGATGAATTGTTCAGCTAGTTGCCGAAGGCTGTCAGTATTTAATACTAGAAAAGCAATGTAAAGATAGGGAAAATTTGAGTTCACCTCTCTAAGTCTTTTTTTCTCCTTTTGTAAGATATGGTATGCATGTTCTTCTCTCGTTAAACTGAAAACAGGGATCGTCTGAAAACAGGGATACCACTCCCCAATTATTTGTCACGAAAGAAAGGATCCTTTACCCTTCTTGCAACCTTGTTAACATAACCAAAGAAGCACTCCCATAGACCCCCACCCCCAAGGAAAAGGCGAGTGTCCCCTTTTCACCGATGCCATTTTGTCAAATTACATGATTCCCCCTCCCCTTGTAAGATTCAGCGGTCCGAAGTAGACTATTTTCTTTGTTCGCTTGTCCGTCAGTTTTACTACTGTAAAAAGCACTAACAACAAAAAAGAATGTTATTTAGACATTTCCAAGGACCGCAGCCTTCCTGCTCAGAAGAGTCACCTCTTCCGTCTTGCCGGGGGGGGGATATGACTGGTCATTGCGTCCCGACCTTGCACAGAAAGGAAAAACTGTGTGAGGAACATAAAACTACTTTCTATTTTGTTTGCTTTACAAAAGACGCAGGAATTTCTCTAGAAAAAAAATTCTTTCATTTCTCTTTCTTTCACATACACATATCCTTGGAGCCCATATCAGCTTATGTTGAAGGGGGCCCACTTGCCATCGGACAAGCCTGGCCAGTCCGCTGCTGCTTGTGAGTCCCAAAAAGCTGTGAGCATCACTTTACCTGCTGAGGGTGACTGTTGAATTTCTTTTTGACCGGAGATTGGGGTTCCTATTCCATGCTCTGGAGTTTGTTCTCTGGCTCGTAGTAAGGAACCCATATTTCCTCTCTATTCATGATTCGCGTCAAAAAATGTTTCATCTTCGTTAGGGTGACGGTCCACTCTGGTTCGTAGTAAAGAACCCATGTTTCATTTCCAGTGATGATTCGCGTCAAAAAATGTTTCACCTTCGTTAGCATGACGAGCCAGTTGTTACTGTCAGATTCTCACACGATTGAACTAGTGCGCATCACTGAGTAGTTTTGGGACCCAGATCTCACAGACGTTTTGAAAGTTGAGCCTGTTCTGCATGATATGTAGAACCGTGACTAATGTGCATGTGGTTTGACACTTCATCAATAGTCACTCTTCGGTTACCTAGAAACAGGACAAATATTTGCTCAATGTTGGCATCAGTAGTTCTTTCCTCGTTTTTCCCGCTTATTCAACAGCTTTTGAATGTCCAATCCACTGGTAAACATTTTGAAGAGGTAAAACACTGCCCCAGTATTGTGTTGAAAGTCTTCTTTGGATATCAGCCATAGAAGACAAGGGTGCGTGAAAAAATTGGTATGGATTAGACTACATTTAAAACATTGCTAATCCACTGATAAGAGCAGTTTTCATATGCATCGGCTGCCATTTACCACTGATAAGCTGGGTTTTGTAAATAGTTAATGAAGTTCAAATAGGACGAGGAGATGTCAGAAAATTGGTATACATTAGTGCCATTTATTATTGCAACGTCACAAATAAGCTGAGTTTTAAAATAGGTAGATAAAATCGAACAAAATGAAGGGCTGAAAATATTGAATGCTTTTGACACTATTTATCATTGCTACTCCACTGATAAGGTCAGTTTGAAAATAGTTATTTAAGTGCAAACTATGAAACCGGAGTATTTAAACTTTATTAAACTTTATTAGGATTATGACGCATAAATTCTTTATCCAGCTAAGTTATTAATCTTTCATCTTGTATTTGCAATTTATCTATTTTTCTAATATTCCGTTGTTTGCAATTTTAACATTTTGCTACCTACAAATATGGGGCTCGCAGAGCATAAGGGAACCAAGTCACAAAGTTGTGAGAAAAGCACGCATAAAGTATATAAAGAATACTGAATTGCATGGAAAGTTTGTACTCTTTGAAAACGCTATAGCAATAGAAGAAAATTTCACTTTATATCTTTTAAGCTCTAGGGAGCTTCAAATAAATAAAGTTCTTAAAAATAAAATATATACTATATAATGAACAAAGGTGAATTTGATTCCCTTTGCACTGGGCCTCCCATACGTTAGATCATACATTTAACATTCAAACACTGATTTATAGTAAAAGCCTTCAAATAGTTTAAAGCAAATGCTATAAGGCGTATTTTCATTTAAAGCCGGCAATTCATCTGGACTCCAATCCATCCATTTGTTCCAACACTGGTTTTTTCCACCCATTCAAGTCGAAAAATCAGGCACGTCATTCATCTGAAGCTCCTAAGTGTGCTGATAGTAGGGGAGAGCAATCTTCTCTCCCCTCTACAGCTGCTCCTCGATCCCCCATTCCACCACTCAGCGGATTTACGATAAAGGTAGCCTCGTCGCAAGGTCCCAATCTAGTCAAATCTTTTGATGTGCCGACTACCCTCGCTAAGGGTCCCACCTAAAGAATCGGCGCAAGAAGGGCTGGAAATTGGTTTGGTTGGAAATCCAGCTTTTCCCAGCCGCTATGCTATTTTTCATAGGTTTTCGACCTTCGCGATTGTTTTTTCCTTACCGTATTCCAAAATGGAAATTTTGGAATAGATATGAATGACCTACTTAAGGAAAATTTGATTTCATCACGGCAAAGTTACAGAATTCCTGCATGATGGTATAATCGTACCATCAAACACGCTTGTTACGCGTAATCGTACTTAATGTGACTGCTTAATTTTTTTACCATCATATATCATAAGGAAGCGAGTTTTTTCCCATCTCTCTCTAATCAAAAGCAATTTTATTTCAAAAAATAAAACACGCTATCAGCAAATGATAAAAATCATAGCCTTGTAGAAATTATTTAAATAAATTGGAAAAAAACAGGAAACTGCGGGAAAGATATATAAAAATAATGCAAAATAGTATATTACAAAATTTAGGGAAAATTTAACCATGATTAAATCTGGCCAATTCAAAAATTGAAACAATTAATGTTTTGGATTCAAAAAGGTACCATGAATTAAACGAGTTTTGTTTGAGATTTTGTTTTTGTTTGTTTGTTTGTTTGTTTTTTGTTAAACGAGTTTTCCCAGAACTCTGTCATAAACAGCAGTTCAGAACTTATTAGACCAATTAAAAGTCTCTGAGAAAAGACAATCGCATTAAAATTTCTAAATAATTTCAATAGAACTTTTCGAAAATTCTTAACTTCAATAGATACAATTTATTTTAATAACTCTAAGGAGCGCAAACCGTCCTCCTAAATTTAAATCAGAAAAATTTCCCCTTCTCGGTAAACTGAAAATTAAATTCCAGATTCTGTTATGGAGGTGCAAGAGGTTAATCCCCAAACAATTCTCTGTTACTTCACATTTCGCTATTATTGCCAATATTCCATTTCGAAAATTCATTCTGAATACTAAAATCTGTTAAACAAAATAAGCCTAAATAGACATTAAGGAGATTCTGTGTTTACGGTGTAAAAGGATTTCCGTTCCAAAAATACCACCACCACTTTATTAAATAAAATGCGCTTTAATTAAAATATTGAATTAAAAAAATTAAATTCCATATTCCAAGTTCGGATGTGGAGCTGCAAGAGATCTATCTCAAAAAAAGATACTCTGCAACATCACAAGTTCTTGCTTTTGCCATCATTATATATCGAAAATTATTTTCGAATATTCAAAATCTATTAAACAATACAAGCCTCGATAGAAATTAAGGAGATTCTGTGTTTACGGTGTAAAAAGGTTTCCGTTCCAAAAAGAATACCACCACTTTATTACAAAAAACGCGTATGAATTGAAATATTGAATTTAAAAAATTAAATTCCATATTCCAAATTCGGATGTGGAAGGGTAATAGGTCTATCTCAAAAAAATTCTCAGCAACATAACAAGTCCTTGCCTTTGCCAATATTCCATATAGAAAACCCTTTCCCAATACTCAAAATCTGTTAAACCAAACAAGCCTCGATAGAAATTAAGGAGATTCTTTGTTTATGGCATAAAAAGATTTATCTTCCAAACAAAATCTTTTAATTAAACAGAGCGTGTTCCAATCATTGTTTACTTTACTGAAAAAAAGGGAAAGACTTTCCTAACCTTGCCCTCAAGTCACAGACCGACCAAACTGACAGCTGTCTTCTGACCTTACCTCGCAACTCACGTACTTTCACACGTGATCGTTTCTTTTCCTCGGGAATGAGTCGGCACCTGAGGCAACGAATATTCCGTGGTGAAATCACCAAAAGGTCGGTTTAATCCTTTTTCTAATCACGTCTTTTGTGTATTTGTTTGCAGCTAACAAACTGGTACTTCCGCGTTTCTTTGTCAGCATTTCATTTCACAGCATTTTTTCTTTGTTCAGGTATCATCTGCAAGTTTTTAACGTCTTGCAACATCAGAGACTTTAGCAAATGTTACCACCAAATGTCAACCAATTTTGCCCTCATTATTCCTATTAATTTTCTAAGTGAGGCGTTTCGTATCGAAAGCGAACATATCCATTTTACAAAGTTGGGTTTCAGAAGAGGATATATTTAATTTTCGTAAAAAGTTAATAACTATACATAGCTTTACAGAGGAAAAATTAAGGTTTCAGACAAAATAAGACTGAATCCTTAAATAGTTTGGTACTAAGATTAAAAATTTGTAAGAATAGCATTTCAGAGAAAAGTGGATAGGTACACTATTGTTAAAGCCTCTTCAAATAGTAGTTATTTTGCAAACAGAGCAAATAGTTAATAATAGCGTAGCTATTTTTATGTAAAACTGTCTTAGAATACTGAGGGAATCACGACAGTATAAGGCCATTTGCTACCATAAAACAGATATTTAGCTTGTATTATTTTGCTATCATAGGGAAGAAATTATGCTGATCAATCAAAATAGGTCTCGGCTTACATAGAATAATAGTAAATGTTTATAATCATAGAATAGTTAATTGTATATAAATCTTTATTAGAACATTGCCAGAATCATAACAGATATCAAACCCGTATTCATTTGCTACCGTCAAACAGATATCCAGTCTGTATTTTTTTTTTGCTATCGAACAGGAGACCATAGCTTTGTCATTATATCATTATTAGCAGTACGCGAAAAATCGCCGTGCCATCATGACTTCAACAAAATGAAAAAAATCCCGCCCTCAATGATATGGAAAAGTTTTGAAAACAAAATAAAATAAAAGATACACATTATTGATTTTTAGGAAAACAATATCTACTACGTTAATCCGAAACAATATTTAAAAATTGCAACGTGAAAAATCGTTATTAGACAGCAAACGAAATATGCGAGACAAAGAAACATGATAAGACACTGCCAAAAATAATTATTGGGCCATCCAGTTAAAACTTGTGACGTCCCCTGCGTTCTTCGCCACCAGCCAATGAAGTGCAACAATGCATTCTGGGAACGGAGAATGTCGCTCCGGTGAATGTCTCTCTGAGAAGTTCGCTAGCAAAAAAACTGTTTGAACTGATCAGGAAAAAATTAATTTTAAAAAAAACGGAAAAAGGTATTTTAACGGTTTTTGTTTTAAATCCGACAGAAACGTTCCAGTTATAAGCTGAAAAAAAAATAAATGATAGCATTGGCGTTATTAGAACGTCGGATGAAACAATTTTAAGAGATTCAAATGAAAAATTAACATAAGAGTGACTATTTTTCAAAAATTTCTCAAAATTCAGTAAATTATGTTAGAAATTCAAAACCAAGTTCATTAGAACGAATTTTGTTTGTTCTTTACGATGGTGTATCTGTTGTTCTTCCTACGATTATCAAAACCGATTTTAGAGAGAAATTAGAGCAAAAAACTACCCAAAACAACACAAAATATTAAATTAAAAATTTTCTAGATTAAATTTTAAAATTCCGGCTTCGAGGTGCATCGAGTCACAATTAAGACAACCTGTATGTCAAATTTCAAGTCTGTAAGAGCGACATATTCGTCTGGACATCGCACACACACGGACACACACACACACACATTGCCTTTTATAAGTATAGATATCTGGCTTTTTACTCTCGAATTATTTTAATGCACAAAGTTAAACTCTTTAAAAGGAAATATTTATTAATGTTTTGGGCCATATATCCGATGTGCCTAATCGTACTTCCAAACTAAGAAATAAATCATTTTTAAGGGCTAGATTGAGTGTGCGAAAGTAGACCACGGATTTACTAGTAAACAAATAATGTTATTTCCTTCAATTGATTGCATAGTTTCAATCAATAGTAGCATTCAATAATTTAATCGAAAAAAATACAATGCATACGCAGTATTAGTACACTGCTGATAATATCTTAGTATTAATTTCATCCCTTATTTGACTGAA
>BGPR01045334.1:0-12355 GCA_013235015.1 Araneus ventricosus | reverse complement strand
GGTTCACTCGAATAAAAAGCATGACTATTTTTTATCGGTATTCTTGTTGAAGGTGTATTTCTCTTCGCTCGCTGTCATCCAATTCAAAAATTAATCGTTTTCGTTCCACTTGAGCGCTAAATCTCAAATGAAGCAAGAAACTACAAGTGATACCATTCTGAAATCAGATATCGTTATGACAACGGTGAATTTTTCTCTTGTTTTTGAAAGATTTCTAATCAATTTAAGGACAGAAAATATCCCAAAATAAATTGTAAATTTTTACAGACAATAGTTACCATATAGTTCCGTAAAACAATTTTCTCATACGCATATATTTCTTAAATACTGATATTAAAAGTAAATTAAGAACATCATTTAAAACATAAATATAATCTTTCTTTTTTGTTGGTGTACTCGTAATTAAAAACATGCGGAGGTATTCATTTCAAAAAGTGAAATCTTTTTTTCGAAATATTGAATTGCATTTACTCATTTTCATGAAGTGTTCTTTCAATCGATATAATTTTTCATATAACTCAACAGAAAATCAATTTTTTTGGTAACGTTAATATCAAACTGTCTCTTTAATAATTTTTTACTAACTTCCACATTCAATCAAATATAATTAATTTACATTCACTTTTAATAAATATCCATTCTTTCAATTAACTTTAATTCTTGAAGCATCCATAGAGCAGAATCATTGCTAATGATGCGCTTGACATTTATTAAAGAAAAAATATCAGTACAAATAACCGCCTATAGGTGGTGTTGTAATACGCAGAAAATTTTTTAATATGCTTCATAAATGTTAAATAATATGAAAAAAGTAGCATTAAAACTGCCCAATATGTCCCCCCTTCATGTTCATCAATGTGCTCTAATCGCAGAACCATATTTGCCATAGCTGACTGGAGTGAGTCTGCCGGAATATCAACAACATGGCGTCGAGTGCTATCCTTCAGATCTGGCAAAGATGCTGGTCTTTTACAGTAAGTATTGTCCTTCAGGAAACCTCACAATCAAAAGTCGCAGGGGGTGATATCCGACGAACGAGGACGCCATGCCGTTGTAAAATGACGGCTGACCACCCGTGGATCTGTTAAATGCTGCCTTAGCAATTGCTTTACACGACGATCAATGTGAAGAGGTACGCCATCCTACATGAAAATGATGTCCTGAAGGCATCCACGCTGTTGAAGTTGTGGGATTACAAAATCCCTCAGCATATCACGGTACCGTTGTTCTGTGATGGAACATGATTGGATTCCATTTGCAGTTATCTCTTCAAAAACAATACGGTCCAATGATAAAGGTAGCCGTAAAACCACACCATACTGTAACTATGCAAGGATGCATGGGTTGTTCCTGGATAGCGTGAGAGTTTTCCGCTGCCTAAATTCGACAATTGTGGGAGTTAACGTGCCCATCGAGACAGAAGTGGGCTTCGTTACTCCACAGAATGTTCCATGACCTAGTGACGTCAACCACCATTCGAGAAAGGAACTCAAGTGCCAAAGTTGTACGAACATCTGAGTCCCCGTCCTGCAGTAGGTGCACAGGCTTTATTTTATAGGCATAAAAATTAAAAATCCGCCGTAAGAGTTTTCGTACAGTGGAATACGGAATATCCATTCCTGACACACTCACACTACCATGCGGCGACTGACTACTTGCTTCAACGAACGCGTAGCCACATCTTCGACGCTAGAAGACGAGATTTGCTTTCGTCCTCTACCTGGAAGAATGACAAGTTGCTTCAAATTTCTGTATAATCTCGCGTAGGGCACATAGAGATATTGGACCTCTTAGTATCTGCTTCATACGACGGAATTCCTTTACAGCTGTAACGGAGTTCTGCTGGTTCAGATAGAACAACTTTACCAGTAGCACTTTTACTTGCAACGTCGGCATGATGTGCAGAGAAGTAACTCATACTCGTGCAGAATCCGCCTTCTTTTTATTCAAAGAATAATGATAATAGGCATGTGCTGTAACCCAAATGATGTTCCACATTTTCCTTATATTCAAATAAATACCATTTGTTTTATAGCGCCATCTATTGGTGAATTTACTTTGATACTAATATTTTTCTTCAATAAATGTCAAGCGTATCATTTGAGTGATCTGTAGTTAATATTTCATCTGATTTGGACCAATAGAACGCGTTCTAGAACCCTCTGAAGTGGGAAGCTCATTTCTCGCTAACCCCGTATAAAAATGTTTTCATTGTTTAATCGTGCATTAAAAAATTAAAAAGAAGAAAAAAACTAATAATGTTACAGCTAAATTTTAAGTGAGAGCGCATTTTAAAGGGTTTTTTCCCAGATAGGTAAGAGATGGTACTAAGAATGAGGATCGACTTTGAACGCGTTGGAATGACTTTTTATTGTGAACATCTTTGGAATCTCAATGCAGTCTTGCTTGCATTTCGATTGAGTCATCTATTAAACTCTTAGAGCTTTTCTTTGTGTTAATGCTTTTATTATTAATGATTTTCAGTCTATTTGTGCCACTAATATGTATAAGATCTGTTTTTCTGTATCCTGTGCTTCGTGTTTCTGGAATGTTCGTAAATAACGCGTCGTTCTCCATTATCCTCCTTGTTGGACTGTTTCCACCTTACACACACCTGACGATTTTCTTAACATTCTTGATAACTGTCCTTATTATACAACCCGACAGAGATACATGTACAAAAACAAAGTTTTTCGTGCTCAACAAACGCCTATTTTGGTAGAATCTGCCATTGGCATGCAAAGAATCTTTGGAAGTAAGTACATCTTTGAAGCAACAATGAAAACGAACAGCTATTATAGCGGATGGCATTTTATTCAAAACACCTACATTGCTTCGAACAGCAATACAATAATCATTTTGTTGTTTATAGATAAAATTAACAGTTTATCTTTCTTTACAATCAATTACCATTTTCACGTTTTTCTCTTTACGAAACTGTGTTCCGATTATCTTCTGTATATGTCTTACACACTCTAGTTCGGATCCAGAATTTTTCTATAAAAGGAACAAAGTTTAAAATATAATTTTAGATATCACTTTTGAGGAAATGTTACCTTATAAAACAGAAAAAATCTTCTATTTCCTGTTTCAATGTCATTACTACACTCTCCTAAATCAACAATTAAGGAATCCGCCAAGCTACAAATAAAAATTATTAATTTCTCAAATCTGTCTAGATATGATGTGACGTTTCACAAATATATTAATGATACATCAGCACTAGTTCGCCTTTTCAATTACCGAATGCTTTGGTGAGCAGAATGAAGATCAAAGTTTTATTTAAAGTTGAATTTTACTTACCTGGATTCTCTTCTAAAAATGGTTTAAGTTCTTAAACGAAAGTCAGATACTATTTAAATTTCTAATTTAATTCAGGAATATAATAGAAGATAGCTTTAAAAAATCTTTTGAAGTTTTTTGATGTTACCTTACAAGTTTCTAATGGTGATTCACTATCTAGGGATGAGGATGGTGATGGCCTGCGTACCGAATTACTGATGTATGAGATAATTAATGATAACATTACTGATCCTTTTAAAAATTTAGAATCTAGCGAAGCAAATAATTAAATTTCATCGTTCTCCAACTTTACTGTAGCCTTAAGAATATATTTAACCCTGCCAATCACAGTTGCAACAGGTTGAGTTGGGTTGATACCAGGTTTTGTTGTATCATGTACAAGTTGATACTGATACGCGCGGGTTCCTGATACTTTTACTTGATACTTTTGTATCTGATACAGCCGATAACCGATCCCTTCCTGTCGGTACAAAGCTGGGTAGTCGGCAATCGGGTATTGATACGAGATTTCTGTCTTAGCGATGCTAGCATGTGTTATGTGTGTATTTTTTTAAAACTACCTTTATATATTATTTCTTATCATTACCTGGAATAAAATTATTTCTAACGCATTTTTTTACCTTTTCTTGCAATGTTTATTAAGTATATAAGATTGATGGGATTTTCAATGATTGAATAAATATATTTTGCTTTAAGCATTTCGTGATTCGAAACAAATAAGTAACTCAAACAACAGAATTATTATTAGTAAAATAAATTGAACATAAAAATTAAATGCTGAACATGAATAGAATTTTCAGAATATAACGATTTAAAAAATTTAATTAAACAGGAAATATTTATATTTTAAGATAAAAATATAGGATGAAATACTTTAAAACAAAATGAAAATGAAACTGTTTTCATCAGTCTTTTAAGTTTTAGAAGAGTCTTCACTTTTTAAAAATGCTTTAAGAATAATGTACAAAATTAAAATTATCATCTAAAGCTAAAGTAACGAGCAATTTTGAGAGAGATGGAGTTAATAGTTTTTAAAGCTAAACGTCTATTAATATATAGAGTTTAATACGAACAACTTAAAACAAAAAAACATGAAATTTCTCTTTAATTAAGAAAAGATGGAAGTAGTTATATTAACAAAAGTATATTAACACAAGGTACAAAAACAAAAGACTTAAAGAGAGAGATAAAAATAATTCAATAATTATAGTTTTAAAAAACTATTTTTTTTACTTTGTTAAAAGATAATCTTGTTTTCTGTCATTTAAAATCAGTACCACTATCTAAAAATGAGTTGTCATGGAACTGATGTCACAATCATGAAAAAATGTTTTCTGACTAGTTTTTTTTAATACAGAAAATTGTACCTCTCTTCTCGCCTTTGTTTTAATCGTTCTTTAATAAGGAAGTACTTACCCACTCCGGGGATCATTCTCGATCGAGATGTTCCTACACTGGTGTATGATGCTGAAATCCTATCGTATCTTTTCCACAAAATTAATGCATTACATATCAATCCCACACATACCAATCCCGGCTAGGGAATCCCGCCTTCCGATAAACTTAGCTATTTGTTTCTCTCTTTTCCACCCCCACCCGTCTGACTTCAAACCCAAGGCCACATGCGCTTCATAATCAAACCTCTACCGAAAACGCGAAGCTTCCTCAACCCGGAACTGTATCATTCTGATATTTGTATGATATGATACTTCTATCAATCTGATATTTTTGTATCAATCTCATATTTTTGTATCATTTGATTCTTTTTTATCAGCCGACCGAAAAGGAACGCGACGGAAGCGATTACTTATCGTTATCATTCGAGTCAGAGAACTGATACCGAGTACCTGATACTTTTGGTCTGTATCATTTAGGTGTATCTGATACTTTTGCGTACCTGATACAAAGTATCAAGTTGATACGGTATCACCCAACCCTAGCAACAGGCGAAAGAAAATTTTCTAAAAATAATTAAGCCTTATATAAGATCGTCGATGTGGTAAGGGACATTAATTAATTTTAGTTTAGTTCCAATGGAGAGAGATTTGCCAGAAAAAATTAATTTAGATAATATTATTGACGAAGTTGCATGTAAAAAATTAAGAAGAGTAAAATTTTAATTTAATATTTTTCTTCGGGGAATAATTATAAAACATGCAATTTCATGATAAACGTTTAGGTTTGAAATTATTTTACTATATATTTGTATTCGTATTTTGTTTTCATATAATTATCTTTCGCAGATGTAATGTGAAGAAATAAAGTTTTGCGAAACATTGTATTTGCGAGAACAGCAGGCGTCATCTTTTTCAAGAAAATAAAGTCTATAATCGGCACTTTCTTTGTATTTGAAATTTTACAGATGAATTAATTAAACGTGTTGCTGATTCGTTAGTTGAGCATGTCAAGCACGTCTACGTGCACAGTTTTATTTATTTTTAAAATAAGGAAATTGCGAAAAACTTTCAATCCACTGTTTAGAAAATGAGTGAAGATATTATATGTGAGGCAAAAATTAAATGATCGCGGCTGCTCGTCTAGAAAAGGTACTGCATATTAAGAAAATATGTATAATAATGGAAATGGTATGAATAATGGGGAAAAAAATCCGCTTACACCTGCGAAGTTCAATTTTTTAAATGTGCTTCTTATTTCTTTAATTGGGCGGCTGCAGTCACCAAAGGAATATGACTCTTTCGTATATATTTTTTCGACAACGATATTTGTAAAATGGGATTCAAACTAAAGCTGTATAAACATCGCATAATATCGATAAAATGAAGTTAATTTTAGTTATTTTAACACTAGGGCTATTTTGGGATGGCCCGCGTAATTTTGAATAGCGGTCAAATGACAAGACTGGCGCCTGAGCTGTCACACCCTCTCCAAACCTTCGCATCACACCAGATTTCCTTCCGGCTCTTTAATTCCTTAAACACAATAGGGTAGGCGGAGTTAGTGGGTTGTGTGTGCCACACCAACGAGAGGACGTTTTGCCTCACGAATGCTTTAGCTTGCAGCAGGCCCAATGCACGGCAGATCTTCAGTTGAATCGGGTTTCAAGACTAGCATTCTCCCGCCCGGAAGCCGAGACCTTACCACTACCCCTCAGCGCGCCCCATCATTAAAATGAACGAAGTTATGAAAATTGGCAGAATAATTTCTTCAGGAAATAAAACCGAAATTCATTTTGTTTCTTCAGTACATTTATTCAATATAAAAAAAGTTTTCTATCAAATCTATCTTTTTTAACAACACATATTCGTCTTTAATACATAATAATATACTTGAAAATGAACCAAGCACAGTCATAGTTACAGATTTATAGTGATGCATTACAACCGTTCACCTACTGCCTTCGAAGCTAAAATGTTATAATTGTAGCTTAAAATCCCTTGTACTATTAAACCACTCGCAAATCATGCCCTGAATCTTAGTTTATTCGAATTCAGAGAAAGACAATATTCTTGCCAACACATTCCAAGAAATTGCTGACTATTGTGGTAATGAGTATATGGAAATAGTAGTAAAAACAGTTTACTATAAAAAAGTTAACAGTCAAGCTCCTTCAACATCCTTTTTATAAGCTTTTTTCAACTTGAGTATCTTGTCCTCAAATCTTGAGATCGACTTCTTACCCACTTCCAATCGAGCTACTGCTTTGAAATTTAGAACAGTAGTGGGTTTCCGGTGACAATAAAATATTTTGCAAAAAAATTGCAATGTATATCCTATTTTAAATATAACAAAATTATATTAAAATTTTAGCCCTATATTTGGGCGATAAAGTTTGGAAGGTGGTAACCTCACGTTACGTACGGTTGTAACAACACCCGGCGCTGCACCTATGAATGACGTAGCTCGTGTTTCTACGTGTCTTCGGTTTACTTTCTATTAGAATACGCCAACAACCAGAAGTATATTTTTTTTACTTCGTGTGCGCCAAACGTTTCGCACTCAAAACAAAAAGAGAAAGTTGTGTAGATCGATTCTCTTTTCTTTCTGTTACATTGTTGATAATAATTGTAAGTTATCACGTAATATATTAAGGATTTATGTTTCAGAAAGTTAATGTCATTAAATCATATTAAAAATGTATTTGTACATATGTATATAATAATTTTGATATGTGTTTTATATTGGAGAATTCAATAATTGAATTTGGTTTACTATGCTTAACATGTCGTGTGTATTCGTGTCAGCCGTCACTAAAAAGTAGAAAATAAAATAAATAAATAAATAAAAAATAAGATATAAGCTTTTATTCAAAATGCACTTTAAATGAGAAAATACGTTTACACATTATAATTTCGTCAAAATGAACTCAAAAGTAAAAAAATATTTTTCTGATTACAAAAAATGCATGGTTCGCCTTATAAAGCACCTTATATATTTTGTATATTTCTCTAAACAAATGGAATATTCCTCAAAGGTAAAGGCGCCCACACACACTTTTATTCGAACCATGCATTTTATCGTAATCAGAAAAAACATTACTTTTGAGTTCATTTTGACGAAATTATAATGTGTAAACGTATTTTCTCATTTAAACTGCATTTTGAATAAAAGCTTTAACTTAAAATTTTTTATTATTTATTTCACTTTACTTCAAAGTGGTGCAATTGTCAAGAATTTGAACCATTCCGGCCCAGAGAAAATTCTAAATTTTAGATTCCTGGAACTTCCAATTAAGTCAATTATTTATATATAAAACATTTCAATAAGTGGATGCCTTTAACTTATTACTTGAATTCCCGGATATCATCCTCTATAACATGACTTAAAATTGCCTCAAAAGTTCCTATAAGCTTGTTTAGTGCAATTGCTAAAATCTTTGAAAAATTAATTTACTCCTGTTTATTCCCATTGAATAATTTGGTTTCATAGAGAGACACAGAACAATTCTTCTGTTGATAAATGGGTAACGCTTTGGAATACAGCATTGAACATATTTTGAAGAAAGCAATATTACTCAGTAAGATCCATCTCAGACAAAATGATACCCTTCCCCGCCTCTTTGAAAATAATATCGTTTGGATGACTTAAATCAACTATCTACAGTGTGGCCGAAAAGGTAGTTGCATGCTTTAAGGGTAGATCGAGCACAGAGGTTTCGATAATTCATCCACATCAAATGACTTTATTAATTTAGTGTTAATCTGCCATGATATAAAAATCTCGGCTTTAAATTAAAGAATGATCAAAAAAGTGTGTGTAAGTGTTAAGGTAATTTTTTTCAAGATTGAATAGAAAATGTTTGTATTAAAAAAGTGGTAGATTTTTTATATCCACGTCTAAATGTTTGTTTTATCAATGTATTTTAATGAATAATTTATTTTTCGAAATTAATTACAGATGTGAATGACTCGAAAGCAAATTTGTTCATAACTTACTAAATTATTTCGTAAGAAAATTATCATACTGCCTCTAAATCTAGAATGGCACATTCCATCAATAAAGTATCCGAACGCTTTTTATTTCTCGTTATCTATGAAAGCTAAATTACAACATTCATTTTGTATGTCCTTTTTAAAAATATATGAACTGTATTCGCATAAGGGGTCACCGACAATCTATATTTGACTCATTCAGATTTTCCAATGACAAACCTCAAATTTTAATCTTTCAAATGATTCTGTATAATAAAAAATCTTCAGATATAAAATTTTAGGTAAATAGGTTCAAACTAACTGGAGATATAGAAGAAAAACGATTAATGGGCTCTTTCGATATATTCAAAAGTAAAAATATGGGCATTCTGTTAAGAGTTTTCATTTCGGCTGTTAATAAGATAAGTTTTGGATAAATATGTGGTGTTCATTAAAGTTTACCGTTCAGGGTAATGAAACATTGCTAAATAAGAATTCGAGATGCACGATTTTATATGCATTTTATGAATTTTAATTATTTAAGCTTTATAGGCATTATTTACAGAAATTAAAATACAACAAAATATTTTTTCATAATATTTTTTGCACATGATATTATATATACATAATATAACACTTAAACAATGCAAGCTTCTATATGTATAAATTTATTAGTCATTAACTATTTACGTTTTAAGAAACAGTGTAGGTATCATTTCTCCCAGTCATCTGTTGTATGCGACATGGCATGGAGTCTATGAGATTGTTAACAAGATCTCAATCTTTTATTTACTTTCTTATTCATAATCAAACCGTGAATATATTGATTTCAGGCTGCAGGCTAAATTATCTGTACCAAAATCGAGACTGATAAAGATCGATTATTTGGACTTTCTCTACATTGTCTCATTCTCGTGACATAAAAGTAAAATAATCAACAATTCTGAATAATTTCAGCGATCAATATTAAACAAAGCAATCTTAAACAGAAAAACTTTTGTAGTAGCTGAGAAATGAAAGACAGATACTAAATTTCTGACATATTCTTTAATAAACTATATAAAAAATAGCGTAATGCTTCTGAACGGTACCAAACAATTCCACCACCATCCAATTAAAATGTTTCCATCAAATGTTATTTAAAATAATTTGTAAGAGTTTTTTCTTTAAATTTTTTATACTTAATCGTTTTCTACCAGAAAAAGTATTAAATTAAAACAATTAATTTATTGAAACCATATTAAGCTTTTGTTTTATTTTTCTTTAAAAGGGCATTTTTTGTCCTAGTTTAATATCGCGGCATTATCCACACACAAAGTGTTTCTATTTTATTGCATTGAATAATGTTTCATTCATTCATTTATAAAACATAAATTTACATTTTTCAAATTTTTTGCAGTTTTGTGAATTAAAGATCCCGCAAAACATTTCTACAACTACAATCATAAACGGCTTCCATTTTAGAGTTTTAAACGTAATGTCGCTTGAAATGTAAGAGAAGTAGAATCTGTTACATGTATCGATTTTCCTTTTCGTTTGTTATTCAACTGTACACTTATTTAAAAAATAAAGCAATTTGTCTTAATCTAGGGCGGAATCAAGCTTTATCTCGGGAGACATGCTTTGTTTTCCGTTTGATTTCACAGATTTTTTTTCCTGGCAGGGAATCCTTTTGTAAAGTTGAGATGCGAATTAAGAAACTATAAATCATGCTGTTCTGGACGCTTTTCGTTATTGGTCCACATCTTAAAAACTACTCGAAATAAAAGTTAGAAGTTTCGAGCAGCGAGGTTTTAGATAATGCTCCTTCGATTGGCATCAATGTTTTTTGTTTTTCTATTCAAATTTTTAACCTTTGAAATTAAAAAAAATAATGACATGTTTTAATTATACTTTAATTTTTTAAAAAAGTGCATAATTTTTGTCTTGCTTATTAAGTATTTTAATAAAGGTTTATTGTTAAACATTCATTATATTTTGAAATATATTCAAAACATGGGTATGGCCATTTAACATCAGACATTCCAAATTTCAATTTTTCAAAATTCATCAACCGTTTACTCAAGAGAACAAAATATTGTATGTATTTGAGCTAATTTAATCTAGAACATGTGGATATGAATACAAAATTTGGTGTTGCCATTGGAAAAAATCGAGTTTGTGTGAAAATATATATGAAGGCGACCCCTTGCATAAAAAATATCATATGCACTTACACAGGAAACATTTCACGGCTACAGGATTTTACAGTTTTATTGTGTGATAATTAACTTCGGAATAAAAAGCAACGTTCGGAGAATTTTTGGACGGACTTTACAGTAAAATGAATACAGAATAATATGTCAACACAAACAACCATATTATTGATGACTTTACCAAAACGACCACTCCGGGATTTCAAACATCGCATCATTTAAGATACAAAAACTACTACCCCCGACACTAGATTGCGTTGTTTATGATAGCGTATGGTGATTTTTGTTTGTCTATATCTGGTCTTTCACCCAATAAAGTTTGTACCAAGAATTTTCAAACATCCTGTATAGACACTTTAGCAACTGTGCGCGTTCAATAGAAAGTTCCAAGGTATATGGAAAGTTTGCTTTCTTCCTGATTGCATCGTACAAATTATTTCCAATTTTCGAATAGACTTTTGAACAAGACTTCGGTATCATACCTTTCTCTTATATTCTCCAGGTGAGAGAGGTGCAGTATTCTCGATTTACAAAGCGGAAAGACACTTCCTTCTGGGGTTATCATTATCTCTTCTTGGAACATGATCTCCTTAAAGGATTTTTCATGATGTTAACTGGGCTTTAGATTGTATAAGAGTGGCATTCTGAATGCAGTGGCGGATCGTCAACATAGAAACAAGAGTGCTGCAAAAGTTTTGTAGATACAAGTTTTAGGAAATTATGTGCTGATTATTTTGATATATAATGACGATATACCAAAAATTGATAGTTTTGAAGTTACAAGCAAAGACTAGGCTAAAACCATTTTTTTCATGTTTTTGGTTATAACTAAAATCCCAACAAAAATTTTGGGTGGCAAACCTCAGTTTCGTTATCAGCATCCAAAAAACAAAAAGGAGCAAAAAATTACAACTCCTCCATATTTTATTTAAAAGACTACCTAATGACTGAACTACTAAGCGAAAGCGATAAAAAGCCAAATGAGGATGAAAAAGCGGAAGTCACGCACCATGCGCGGTCTGCGGTTATTGCAACTCCGAGTGCCTCTAAATTGAACAGAGAAAGGGTTGCTGTCTTCTTCTGATTTATCGCTCAGAGTCAGAATTCCGTTCATTTGGAGGGGAAAGCCAATGCAGCTCAAACCAGCGTCTCTCTTACTTGTTGACTGATTTTCCGTCTTCCTTTGACGTTTTCTATTAATTTTTTCTGCTATTTTCGTTGATTATTAAACTCGTAACACGGAAAAGTAATGAAATAAGAATAAAACCGGAAATGCAAGCTTTTAAAATAATTTTATGGAGACTGAATCTCTGCAGCCCTTATGGACGAGCCGCCGCTGCCTCAATGCTTGATATCGCTTGCAAAATATCCATGTTAAACTGAACATGATGAAGAGCGAGTTGGCTATTTCTTAAGGAATATGAAATTATTTCTGAATTGCATTGTTTTTCCCCGTAGGAAATATTAAAGCATTCAAAAGGGTGATTG
>BGPR01045333.1:0-12356 GCA_013235015.1 Araneus ventricosus | reverse complement strand
CGTAACGATTTTCCTCTCTTACAGGCTCAAGGACAAACTGACGTAATTCGCTACTCCGTAATGAAATTCCTCTCCGCTCTTCCAGTACGAATTCACGTGGAGATAACGGATTCTCTTCAAAAGTAAATTATACGGACCTACAGACAGTCAACCCTTCGACGGATTTGGCCCAAAATTTTATACGGACCTACATTCATGACAATAAAACTGTGTATAAAATTTTATCCATATGGCTTTTCAAGTTTTTGAGTTATAGCGTTCGCATGACCTCGAACATACAGACAGACAGACTTCCCGTTGATGGATTTTGTCCAAAATTTGACAGAAACCTACAAATTATGTTTAAAGACCACATACCGAATTTCATCCCCGTAGCTCTAATAGTTTTCGAGTTATTGTGTTCACAGACAGACACACAGACATTCCAAAATTGTGTTTTTATGACTCAGGGAGGTCTAAAACGTGGAGATTCGTCAAAATCTCGAGTTCGAATTTTTTGACGATTACAATACTTTCTCGTTGTATACGAGAAAGTAATAATGTTCTGGTACAACAGTTGTACCGCACATAAGGGAAGGGTTAAATTTTACAATGGCCAAAGGTAGTTACAACGGTTCACAGATTTCTCCCTGATTATTTATGCTATTTTGATTGTCTTATTAAAAAGGCAAAGCTAAATGAATTTATAAATTTATACAAAATAATTTTTGTACTTGTACTAATATCAAATATAGCATACCTCTAAATTTTGCAGACACATTCATTAGCTGTTTTGCATATTATATAAATGCATATAAAGGTAATAACTTTCACTGATTTGTTCATACCATGATACTGTATTGATTTATAAGCATAGTTATGATGCATCTCTAAAAATTTCCATTTTTATTTCAGAATTGTAACCAAGTTGTATTGGATGCATAAGAGTAAAAAATGACGAAATTAATTTTGATAAAATAGATTTCTATAAATTTAATACAATTTATAAGCCCTACCTGTAGTAATAACAAATAATTAAATAATAATTTTATAATTTATTTTATTTCAAGAAAAGATAAAATTTAAAACACTTTTGAACATTGTGCCACTAAATGTTCATTTGTTGTTCGTTATCCCCTGTTAATTGATTTAGGCAATATCCAGTAATATATATATGTAGATAGTTCTATAATTCCAATTTGTAATTCTACCAATTTCAGAATATTATACTGTTTAAGAATTTGCAATAGAATATATGTGAATAAATGCAATTAAACAGCAAGCAAAACAAGTGATAAAGAAAACTGTGTATCAATAAACAGATTTAAAAGCTGTTTTGTTTTAAAATAATTACATTCCTCACTATTTCAATTAGAAATATAATGGCAAAAATGCTTAAGATGTCCTTTCGTGTATTAGACACAGACAGCAATCTGAACTACATAAACATAGGGAAACTGCTTACAAAATAATATTTCCCTAAACTACAATGAACAGTGCTTTCATCAGAAAGTAAAATGTTAGAAAAAATAGTAAAATGCATTAAATTTTAAATATTATATATATTATTATTTTATAATATTATAGTATTTAAATATCATTTTTAATCCTTGAAAATTAAATAATTCAAAAAGAATCTATACACATATTTCTTTATATTATTCCTTAATAAATTATCTACATTTGGTACATGCATTAACTAACAGGTATAATTTATATTTTTATCAAGCCATATCTGTCAGATATATAGGGGCTGCAGCCCCAATGAACCTTAGCCCCTCTCCATCAACTACAGAGACAGAAAGCCCCAATTTGGCGGAAATGAATGATATACAGATAACGGTGTGCAATTGCTTGGGATCAGCTAGTTTTAAATATTTATGCATTAGGCTTTATAATTTCTTTTTTGCTTCAGATTTTAGGGATGACAGATTTGAAAATGTTATTTGCCTGAATTCTTTCACAAATATTTTCAGTAATGGGGAAAAAAATCAAATTAAATTTTATAAATACTTTTGAAAGGAATATTTCATACAAAAAACATTTTTAAAAATCAACAATTAAGAAATACATCAGAAGTAAATTTTTAATTAATGCAAATAGTTGAATTTAAAGAGATTAAAAAGCAGAATGAAGAATCTGAATAGCAAGTACCTCTTTTCCAAGAAAGCTTTTCCACTAACATGGTTTTTACCCATAGCAGTAGCTTTCCAAGCAAAATAAGCACCCTGCAAATTGAAAGACAATCATGTATTTAAAAAGAAAGCACCAATATTACATGGTTTAATAAAAAAAAAGTTAAATATTTTATTGGCAATAATATTCCTGTATTGTTATATTCTGTCTAAAAGGAAAAGAATATAATAAAACAATCTTCTGTATCTCTTTCCCAAGAAGAAAATATACGATTTACTTTTTCATGAACATAATAATGGGGGGGGGGGGAAACAGTTCAAAATAATAACATGTAATGAGGAAAAAAAATTTTTTTTTTATTACGAAACAAAAATCTAGAAAGAAAATTGATAATATCAGATACGTCACAGGGGTATGGGGAGGTATACTATTTGTTTCAAAATTTCTAATTTTTATTTGATTTTTTTAAAATTGTACAAGCATTGCTAATTAAGTTGAATCTATTTTCATTAGGAATATCTATCCATATAATATATACTCATTGTTTTTTCACTTTGCTTTCTCAATTTTTGTCCAGTGAATAATAATAGCACCACTTCATAACACTACCACCAATATTACTGTTATATAACACAGAAGAAAATAAATTATTCTAACTTCATGCAGACTCAATACATAAATAAGGGTGACAAAAGAACACCTTACAAGTATTAGTTTATTATTCATTTTGGATGATAATTTTTTGAGTATTTAAATTTTTATCTAACAAGCATGTGGTAAATCACAATATTTCCTGCAAGAATTTCATTAATGATTACAAATTATATAATTCTTTCTTTCTGCTGTATCTTGGTAAATTCTCTATTTCCAATCTATACCAATATCTAATATCTTTAAATCATAAAATCTAAAGAGATCAACATTAAATTGAGAGAAATTATAGTAGATCATCGAGAGAGAGAGAATCCAAACATCTTTTTATAATTTTCAGAAAAATTTTTATTGAAAAATGAAGGATAATAATTACTGTTCAGCAACGGATTCAAAGGCTACCAATTTTGGACGATTTTACACTAGAAAGGGATGTCAGGCAATGAGTCACATGAGAGCATTTACGTAGTTCTTTGTTAGATCATGCTCAGTTAAATGCAAACATCACCCTTCCATTATTCACTTTCCCCCTATTTTGATGAAAATAACCCCACCTGGCGCATGCGCAAAAGAGTGGAGGGTTTCTGAATCCATTGCTAAATAATAGGAATCAGAAACAAAGCTAATGTTTATTCCTAACTTAAAAGGAACATCTGAATTGGTATTTAAGAATGAATACAGCACACCTTAATTAGCAGAAACAAAATTTATTCTCTTTCAGCGTAAGGAACTAAACCTGCTTGACAGTATGAATCATAGCTAGCATTTTTTTTTGTACTATTTCAAAGAGTACCCAAAATCAATTCCCCTCGTCCCCTGTTCTACTACGTTTCATAGATAGAGAGTAATCCAAACAGAAGTCGGCTCCAATTAGTTCAGATTCCCCAGGTTCTACTGTATAAATATTATCAATAGAAATAAATTTTGCTTGCTTATGACTATGAAGTTTGTATTTTTAAGTTGCTGAACTATGTATGTTAAATACAATTAAAAGTGATGTTTCACTACAATTGCCAAAAAAAAAAAAATCTAATTTGTAATAAAATTTTCAATAGGTGATATTCACACTGAACATAACATTTCAAAAAAACCTGTATAAAAATTATAACTTTAATTCTTATTCCACTTACTTAAGAAACCTATTACTGCATACATGGAGAATATATAAACCATCCTAATTTTTGTATATTTATAGAGTAGAGGTGTTTTAAAAAAGCAACATTTTTTTTTATATACAAACAACAGCAAAAGAATAAGAAACAATTTGTTAAATAAAATCTGTTTCCATCTATGGTTGAATACCAAAGCCATTAACTGTAGAAGAAGGAGAATAAGTGACTCTTCAAATATCTTAAGACAAAGAAACAACAGGCATTCTGTTACACCAATATTAAACTCAAAGCCTAATATGGGCAAAATAAAGTCTAAACCCACACGTGGGTGATCTTCAACACAATTCTATAACTTTCAAAACTGAGACAAGGTAGATGTGAATCTTGAAGGAGATATTTTTTTGTTTGTTTGTTCTATGTAATAAGTGTCTGCACTAAAAACAAACAAGAAAAAAAAAATCCACATCCACATTTTTTGAACTATTTACAAACCCGCCTGTTACATATTTGAAAAGTCAAGCACTCCAATTGCAACAAATTTGCTTTGGAGAAGGAATGCAGATGTTCTCAATGAACTGTATTTGCATAATTACATATCGATTCTATATTAATAAGGGAAATAGAAAGAAGTTTTCCAAAGATTAAAAAATTTGGAAATCAAGAATACATTTTTGAACACATTGTTTGATATTTTTGCTAAAGGCTCTGTTAAATATACAGTTATACTGGCTCGACAACAAGAGCAACTGTTGCATCTACATGCAGCAAGCCTGCTACCAATCTGCTTATATTTCACTTATTAGATTTCTCTTTGCAATTAAATTCAGAAAATGAAAAGAAATTGAGTCACAATGTAGAACTTGAGCACTATATATCTACTGAAATATTCAGAATTTCAACAATACAATTAATTAAATGCTATTCAAATAAAACATAGAAAAATAATAAAGATAACATTTTACCTTAAAGTAATATACAAGTTATAAAAAGAGGAAATATCAGAAAAGTTTCTTTCTCGTCCTACATAAAAATGTTGTCTATAATTTTTCTAATTCTCAAAATAATATACTTACAGATGGATCACACTGGAACAAATATGGCCTACCACTATCCCATCCAGCAATCAGAAGAGAGACTCCAAATGGTCGTACACCACTATGAAAAAAAGATAAGGCATTTGAAAGAATCGAACACATTTTATAAATGGATAAGGAAAAGGCAAACAAATAAAAATGAATTATCAGCTAAGAAAATACAACACAATACTGAAAATTATATTTCAGCCATTAAAATATGATGGAAAAATAATGTATTAATATAAAATATCACTGAAAATTTATTACAATCAAGATCTAAATAATGTATGATGAACCAGCTTTCAAATAAAAGAATCTTAGCATGTAATAAAAAGTGGAATGGCATTAAATAAAACAAGGCTGGTACGGAATGGCGCTTAAAAACACGGTTATTTTACCATATATTAAAGCTCTTTTAATGCGCTTTAATTTGATGTATAACACGACACAGATTTTAAATTTTAAAATTTAATTAAATTAAATTTTAATTTCTCAAAATGCAACAATTTTAAAATTCTGAAAAAAATTCACAAAATTAGTTTGTACTGTGCTCTTGCATCTCCCCAAGTTTCATTTTAGGATCATCATGGGATCCAATGATACATGGAGGATAAGTTTCACATGGATGAGAAAATGCATCACATAGAATTTTGCTTTTTATTTACATAGTATAATTTTGGCAAATTTTATATCATTAGCATTGTTAATCTTACATTATTACTTGTTAAATAAAGCTTTCATGAAAATTTTATTTTCAACTATGAATTTTCTAACAATATAGTGATTTAAATCTTTTATTTATTACTTAATTTTCAAAAAAATAATGAATCGATTAATATTACAGTATTGGCACATTAAATTTTGTTTTTAATAGAATGTAGTTTTTTTAAAATCTAGCATTATTTAACAATTTATTACTTTAAAGAAAGCAAAACAGGCATAATTATATTTTTTTACCTATTACTTGTATTACTCAAACTGAGTTTACATTCAAGTTTGTGCATATGTTAGGGATTAGAAGAGATTCATAATCTCTCTGTAATCTTTTTCTTTTTTTCAACTGGTAGAATGTTCATACGACCAGTTGGTGTGACAGGATTCACTTTATAAATAATATCAGAACTGCAGGGGTGAAAACAGCAAAGATACAAAAAAGAGGAAAATTCACGCGAGTAGCTACATTTTTACGCGAGTAGACATACAATAAGGAAGAGATAAGTAAACACTTATTATAATGAATGATTTATTCATCACAAAAACAAAAAAAAATTATGAAACAAATACGGTCTTTCTTACCACCATGTATGAACTTTTTCAATTACAAATACTTATATTTAACATTATAAAATCAATGATTTTTACTCACTTTCTTAAAATAGATACAATTAATAAAGAATTTTTATAATATCAATAATTTTTATAAAATACATATAATAAACCTAAAATATATAAATCAGATTTTGCTTCATAAAAGAAAAAGGCACAAAAGAGTCCTGCATAAATATCAGTTTTATGAATAATCACAAATTAACTATGCCCTAACATCTTAACTGCTATGAATGAGTTCATTCAAATAGTTCTTTTTATACGAGCTTATTTTTTCGTGTCATGTTTTCAAACATAATTTAATAGTTTGGCAGTGACCAACTCTGTTTTGTTTTAGTGCATTTAATTTTTTAAAATTTTGACTGCATTTCATTTAGTTCTTCTAAAAGTCTTTTTTCACCCTTCTCTGAGCTATTTTTAGAAGTGTCAATAGGTTTCTTCTTTAGATGATGCGACAAGAATAATCAATTCACTCTCCACTGCAATTGAAACAGAAGATTTTTTAAGAACTTAATCACGAAAATGTAAATGTTTTTTTAAGTCTTGGAGTCTGATGTTTTGCAGCATCTCCAAAAACTTTTTTTAGTAGCCTTTTTAGTCAGAACCTTTTCTTTTTGTAACTGTAACTTTCTTTTCTTCTTTTAGGGCCAAATTCTCTTTCTGTTCTTCCTTGTGAAGTTTGGCAGACTGTCTTAAATTTTTGCAAAGTTCTTTATCCACTGGCTCACTCAACAATTCTTCTTTCTTGAAAACATTTAGAGCAGTCTTATTTTGAGATAAAAGTTCGTACTTTATTGTCTGAATGGCAGAGAAAGTAGAAACATTCATGCTACTTGTCCCAAGGGTGATGATATTGATCATCATGCTGAAGCTCGACTCCACTTTTGCGCTGTGAAAACAAGTCAGCAAAAAAAAAAAAAAAAAAAATGTGACTTTGCAACCAGTATTTTCCAGACACTTCAACTTGTCACCACCATTCTACGATTTTCTCTTCTTTGCTATACTTGACTGTTGGAGCATTCACATCTATATTATATAAAACGCTTATGCGTGGCGCAAAAAAAGGAACTTTATTTCTTTCTCCCCGTTGGCAACGATCAGTTTGTTTACCAATCTAAACCTTGATGCCAAGCTTTTGCTTACGGATTACATGACTTTTTTTTCGGATCGTCGACTTTTTTTTGAATTTATTTATTTAAAATGAATTTTTTTGTGAACTTTTTGAACATAATTTGCTTAGAAGAGAGCAGCGTGCAAGGGAATCCCTGGATGAAAGATTTCAGCGAAGATCGGCCAGAAAGGCTTAGGCGAGCCAGAGCGTTTTTTTGTGATACTAATTGTGTGCACTATTTACTATGTGTAAAAATAAAAATTACAGAATAAAGACCAGAGAACTAATTATATTTCAGAAAAGTTCTCTTGCACACTGCTCTCGGAGAATGATTAAAGTTGCATACTGTTCGCAACGTGTATATATAGAGAGATTAGATTTTTTTGCCACCGTGTTTGTACGGAAGGAAGTGAATTACCACATGCTGTTTATGGTTAATGTTGCATACTTTTTGCTTTTCTGTGTAATATTTCATAAAAAAGAGTGCATATTTAAAATTTTGGTTAAAAAAGCAACAATTTTTTCAAAATTGTTGCTTAAAACATATAAGCTATCTTATATGTTTTAAAAAGCTAAAAGTAAATAATTATTACAGGATTTAATTTTGAATAGTTAATTTGAGTATGTTTCAAGCCACTATTTCGTTAACTGCCCTTTTTTTTATCTAAAAGGTTACAAGATGGTTTACATGTTTCTACGACAAGACACGATCAAGAATTTTCTGAGATTTAAGATACAAATGACTACATTGAGGAAAACACTATATCTTTCTTGACTAAATAATAGTTGGAATAAGCATGTATACGGTTGGTGAAGCTTTTCTGTGTAATATTTCATAAAAAAGAGTGCATATTTAAAATTTTGGTTCAAAAAGCAACAATTTTGTAAATTTTGAAAAATATCCATCTTATCTGTTTTAAAAAGCTAAAAGTAAATAATTATTACGGGATTTAATTTTGAATAGTTAATTTGAGTATGTTTCAAGCCAGTATTTTCTTTAAAATGTCCTTTTTTAGCTAAAAGGTTGCAAGATGGTTTTCATCTGTCTACGACAAGAGACGATCAAGAATTTTCTGAGATTTAAAACACAAATGACTGCACTAAGAAACACACTATATTTTTCTTGACTAAATAATAGTTGAAATAAGCATGTATACGGGTGGGGAAGCTTTTCTGTGTAATATTTCTTAAAAAAAGAGTTCATGTTTAAAATTTTGGTTCAAAAAGCAACAATTTTGTAAATTTTGAAAAAAAGCTATCTTATCTGTTTTAAAAGACTAAAACTAAATAATTGCTATGGGTCTTAAATTTGAATAGTTAATATGAACATGTTTCAAGCCACTATTTCGTTAACTGTCCTTTTTTATCTAAAAGGTTACAAGATGGTTTACATGTTTCTACGACAAGACACGATCAAGAATTTTCTGAGATTCAAAACAGAAATGACTGCACTGAGAAACACACTATATTTTTCTTGACTAAATAATAGTTGGAATAAGCATGTATATGGGTGGGGAAGCTTTTCTGTGTAATATTTCTTAAAAAAAGAGTGCATATTTAAAATTTTGGTTCAAAAAGCAACAATTTTGTAAATTTTGAAAAAAAGCTATCTTATCTGTTTTAAAAGACTAAAACTAAATAATTGCTATGGGTCTTAAATTTGAATAGTTAATATGAACATGTTTCAAGCCACTATTTCGTTAACTGTCCTTTTTTAGCTAAAAGGTTGCAAGATGGTTTACATGTTTCTACAACAAGAGACGGTCAAGAATTTTTTGAGATTTAAAGCACAAATGACTGCACTGAGAAGAACACTGTATTTTTCTTGACTAAATAATTGTTGGAATAAGCATGTATACATGTGGGAAAGTTTTTTTGAATTACATTCCATTGTATAGAAAGCATATTTGAAATTTTGGTGGAAAAAGCAATTTTTAAAAATTTATTTTGAAGATTTTGAAAAGGCTATCTTATCAGTTTTAAACATTAAATTTTAGTGGAATGAAGTTATGTTGAAATAAACTTTTGAATAAATACTCAAAAGTGTATGCAAAGAAGTTTTTGATGAAAATAATTGATTTTTAATCATCTTTGTATTATAAATATTACCTTTCAGATTTCTTTCTAACATTTACATACGTATCTATGCTACCAGAAGACTTTAATTATAGAAACTGATGAAAAATTAATTTTAGGAGTTCGTGCAATTTCAAATAATTTAAATTTACTTTTATTAATTAATGTACTTATAATTTCCTAATACTAGCAGAAACGGATAACTGCACGGCAAGCGTGTGAAGCGAGCTGCTTTCACATAGTGATCCCGAAAGAATCACGTGATTCTTTGGTGTTGGTGAGTGGAGCGAGCGGGGGTGTTATATATATAAAGATTTTATAACAACTGTGCTAGGACACCCAGTGTCTTTATGTAGCGAGCAGGGTTTGCGTATCCTCCTGGGGGTTGGCGAGCTTTAGCGAGCAGGGGGCAGAGCCCCCTAGTACATATGAATTTCTTTTTCTTATTCTTCAATATCTTCGTATCTTATAAAATTTTTTACATGAACTGGAATACTTTGTAAGTGTAGTAAAGTGTCACCTTTATTTCTCACTAGAGGATCAATAGCTGCAACTGTAATCAAAAAAGGAATTGCAAAGTGGCATTTCTGTTTGAAGCGATTTAGTGCAACACACATAGGCCTCAGTTGCCAGCTTCCTAAACACACCAACAATTGAAATTTGTGACTTGGGTGCTAGAATAATTACTTGCTTGGCCATTTCTCCTATAAACATGGTTTGGGGCTGATAGATGATAACTTGTTTTACTAACATCCAGACATTTAATTTTCTTTGAAGAATTTTTTAACTTGAGAAGAATTTCAGGTTTAATGAAAATACCTAGAAAAATATGTAACAGCTCTTTTTGTTTTGTATGTAATCTATGGATGAGAGGTTCAGCACTCTCAAAAAGTTTTATGTAAATTATATTATTTTATCTGTTTAGCATGGGCAAAACAGATGCATAAAAACCCAAGTATAGTTTAGTTTTAGTATGATTAATAACTAACTTTTGTCCATTGCGTTCTTTATGATCTTTCCCAGCTTCGGTTAATACTTTAGCTGACAACACTGACTGAAGTTCTCTTATATAATCTTTTGAAGATGCATTTAAATCCTGATTTCTTAAAATTCTTACAATTACATGCAGATAAGAATTTTTTTCTAATGGTCTTAAAAATGGAAAATAAACTAATAATAAAGCATCCAATAATAGGCCCCTATGTTGGAACGTCATTTTCTTCCAGTTCACTCTCTTGCCTGTCACTGACTTTCCAATGGGGAGGGCGGGGGAATTTGGTTCTTCATCCTCGGAAGTGAATAATAATTAAAAAAAGCGGAGTCAAAGAAACATACAAAAAAGCAGAAAATCACGGATCCGCAGATTTTCACCCCTGGAACTGGGAATCCAGAGAACATCAGGTGTTAATGGATACGAAAATGAAGGCGAAGGTTCTGATGGATGGAGGAAAGTCACTTTAACTTCATTTTCTCCAAAATGTAACTTAGCCACCATTTTTCATTATACATGGAAATCACATAGCCATTCATATCCCTAAAATCTAACATTTCTCCTTTTGATATGACCCGATATCTGGTTGATGTTGTAGCAAATGAGAATGTTTTATTAATTTTGGCTCCACAGCATGAGGGGATAAAAGCATGTAACTTTTGGGTCCCTGATATTGGGAGAGCCTTCCTAAAACGATGTGGCAAATGGTTCCACATTTGCTATATATTCATCTTGTGTCACATAATTGAAGTACATGCTCTTTGAAATTTTAGATTTTGCCTATTCTTATAATTGCAATGGTGTCATAATTTGTTTTTCGTATGGCCTTTGTAGACTGGCCCTAGCAGCTTCTCTTTTAACAGTCCCACAACTCAATCACACAGACCTTTAACGTGAGCAGTGGCTGAAAAATGTCATCCAGCATCAATTCCAAAAATCTCTTTGGTGATAGAACAGATTTGAAAAGTTCTTTTTATTTTTGTACTGGGCAGCTGAGCCATTTGAAAAATAAAAAAAAAATTTCAGACTGTTCTCAAATTTTAATAAATCACCAAGCTTCTGCTGAAATAAATGGACTGCTATATTGTTGTGCTCAAGGCACTCTCAGATGATAATGGAGCTATAGTGTTGAAATGCGTTTTCCTCTGTAAAGAACACAACAATAAGATGAACAGTAGCTTGAGAACTGTTCCAGTGGTAGGACTGTGCTTCGTCTAACAAAACAAAACTATAATTTTCAGAGAAATCACAAACTACTGCCACCTCTGATTCCGACAGGTTTTCCTTTGTATTGGCCATAAAAGCACTTTGATGTTTGGCAAGAAAATAGTGACGGAGAAGAACTTTAAGATTTCTGCAGAAAATATCCACAAATTCATCAGCAGATTTCTTTAAGGTTTCCAGGTTACACCTGTCAACAGAAACCCAATGATGAAAAGTCACTGTTTCTATCAAATGTTTTTGAAGTTCATACTCCAATATTTCTTTTCTTTCGTCAATGCCAGGACAAATTTCACAATTTGAAAAATAGCAGTCGATCGAAGCTGTATTACATACCATTTTCAAAAGGCAGTTCTTATAGTTTATTTTCCAATCTGTAAAATTTTTCATTTTCGAATTTTCAATAATTAATTTCACATTTTGATGAATGGTGCATACACAAACTGTGTGTGTACCATTTTGCCCAGTTAGTATATAATTTTTTGGTCGTAATTTAGCAAATTTTGAAAAACCAATTTTAAGTTTGTAGGAGATTTTTCTTTGAAGAGCTTGTATCCATGTGAAACTTATTCTCCATGTATTCATTCATTATTTTTTTGAAAATTAAGTAATAAATAAAAGATTTAAATTACTATATTGTTAGAAAATTCATAGTTGAAAATAAAATTTTCATGAAA
>BGPR01045332.1:0-12357 GCA_013235015.1 Araneus ventricosus | reverse complement strand
GAGCTGACGGCGTTTAGCCCCGACTTAGCGACGAGTGATTTTCATCTCTTGCCTGAATTGAAGAACTGTCTAGAAGGCCCAAGCTTACGGAAAAATGAAGATATTCAATGCAACGTTGAGGCCCAACTCACAACATTGGCGGAAACGTTCTTCGAAGAGGGGATCGAAAAACTGGTCCACCGATATGATAAATGCCTGAATCTTCACGACAATTATGTCGAAAAGTAACCATGCTTAAACAAAACTTTCGGCGATAAATTCATTTTGTTCTCTACTCTTCTATTTTCTATGATCCATTGGAAGTTGGGAAAAACTGCCTTCGTATATAATTATACTTCTATAACTAGTTAATATTGAATTGGACTATTCACACCTGCATGTATGCTTGGCGTAAAAAAAGCATAAAAAGGCTTAAGTATTAATATGTAATTTAATTATAAATCTCTCTAATACAATATTTACACAAAGTAGTATAATGATTACAGAATAGGTAAATCGCAAGTTTATCACATGTAGTAAGGGTCTGTGGTAGATTATGATTTATCAATTCTGCGACTTTATCATGTTTTATTTAGAGTAGTTTTTGATGGCGCCATCTGTTGACAGTATATAGAACTACATTTCGTGTATGCGCAGCAAAACATTATTTACTACAAATGCTCATATTTCCCGTCATATTCAAATGTTTGAGTTCAAATTTTAATACAATGTTTCTTTCACGTATTGTGAAGCATTCTGTAAGTTTCGTACAATTCGAAAGGAAACTCTGCATGTTATAATCAAAAAACATGCGGAGTTTTAAATTTTCACTTTAATACCGATTTTGACTTATATTCTGATAAATAATTTTATTGCCTCACTTTGAGTCCTAGTAATACTCCTCAAGCTCTTTTAAAATGACACCAGAATCAACTTCCTAGCTAAACGCGTTTCCACGCTACACTTATTTATAACCTTACCTAAAGCTAATTCACAACAATCACACGCATGCGCCTACATTGGAACGATGACGTCACAGGCAAAACAAAAACTATGCGACAAACTCTTACAGATATGATCTATCCGTTGTGGGGTCAACCATTCTTTTCGTGTTATTAGTCTCTTAGTTAATAGCGATTCAAATCTGACGATATTTTGTCATACAAGGAAGTTCGACCGACTATCACTGTAACGAGCGGAAAGACGTTTTCACGTAAAAAAAAACAATTTTTACTGCGTATGTGGGCTCGAAGAACTTTTTACTGTCTAACAGGAATCGCTAGCGGGAATAAAGTTAGGAAGTTCTAGAATGCATGCCCTGGAATTTTTTTGCTTTCTACACAACATCACTTTTGTCAAACCCACTAGAGACAAATTATGTAGAATATTTAAAACTCCCTTACAACCAATCGTCAGAGATTTGTTTTAATTCCAAACACTGACATTAGAAACATCACCGACTCACTCACAGAGATTAAAACATTTTCATAACGCATTTTTCATTTATATTAGAAACGTTTCGCAGCATACATTAAATCATAAAATATTTCTATCAATTTTGAAATTTGTGAGAATTTTATGTGAAAATCTTATTCAAGATTTAATCTAAAGTGTAAAACTATATTTATTATAAAGAGAAGTAGAAAAGTCTAGAATAGTTCAATATCAAATCATCAACTTTTTAGCAGCAGTAGGTTAGTCAAGCCTTTTTTTTCAAAAAAGAGAACCAAAGTAGCATCGTCTATGATATGATTGATTTCATTTTGATAAAAATAAGCGAGGCAGACAAGAAGTTTAAGACAATTTGTTTGTGTACATTCGTGCGTATCAAAAAATCGATCAGCGGACCAAAATATAATCTAAGTTTTCCCAAATATGACAAATTGAGGAATTATCGATCTCCGCATCATGTAACGTAACAGCGATCATCCTCCGAGGTATTGGCGCGCTCCTGTCTCGTTTTGGCGACTGTTCCACCATCCGGCAACCTACATAAACTATTCCCTGACATCGTGGCGTGTGTTGGTTGGAACACGCGACTTCGAAGCCGGACTGTTCGGACTTTAACAGCTGAGTAGGGAGTTGAATGCGTACAGTGTCCATTCCGGTGACAGGTTCGCAATCTGCCGGACCATCCGTCAGACGACCTGGACAGTTGGGGGCCGAGTAACTATCCGGCAGTTGGCCGTCTATGGAGGGCGGCCACCACGTGCGGCACAGGTCGTTGCCGCCTCCACCCCACAGTTTGGAGGAGCTGTGCAGGAAAACAAAGTTCTCGCGGAAAGAGATCCAACTCATGTATCGAGCCTTCAAACAGGTGAGTGGCAATTGGAGTTCCTCGATATGCCAAACGTGTTTTGGTTGGTGTCTTTCATCAAAATGAAACTATTTTTGAATAGTTTCCAAAAGTTTAAAGGGAAAGGCTGCCGAATTTGGACCACTTGATCATTTTTTTAATGTACAGAGTTTTGTAATTCATTTATCTTCAGAACAATGCTGTTAAATTTTTAAGAAATACAATTTAAAATAGAAAAATGATTTCATAATAAATTGTGCCATCGGTCAATTTAAGGAAATTGATTTCCCAAATTGGACTACTGGTTCTGGTCAAGTTCTATAAGAACAATTGAAGCATATATATATATAGTTATATATATATAGTTATATATATTAATATAAATCTAAATATAACTTATTATATATGATCAAACAGAAACAAAGTAAACAAGACATCAAGAAGCAAATCCTATACTAAAAAGTCATTATATGAACAATACAACCAAATTTAAAACAAAATCTAAAGAATTGAAAATACTATAGATACCATGAACAAAAATTAAGTTTAAACATTTATATGTCAATATGTAAAAAAAACTCCGTTGTTATTAAAAGTATTGAAAAAGGCAATCCAAGTATATGGAGTTTTCAATAATTAATATCGTAGCTTGGCTGTGGACAAGCTTTACTCAGGTTAAATTAATTTTGCTGTACAAACCATCCCTGTTACTAAAGTTGTTGAAAAACCAAACAGGGTAATTTACCCTAAAATGAAAGAATTTAGAAAGAAAAATCATACACTAACCCTAACAATAAAACATAACTATATAGAAAGGACTAAAATTCAAGTTAAAAATATGTAATACAACAATATGTATATATATATATATATATTCTTAAATTCACATCAGCATATGTATGACATTTCATGCACTGTATAAATCCTTCTTCCTTTATACCTTCCATATATGATGCAAAACCACGTAGACTTAGTTTACGTACTTTTTGAACTAACATTTGATCTTTAATGCCTTTTCTTTGCTTTGGCTTGTTCCACCTTCAATTAATGTGGAGTGCAAGACATGGTAACCGCTTTCTTGATGTCGACATAATGGCCCCTTTGATCTCCTGATCTAATTCCGACAACTGTTTGTGGCCCAATCTGAGCAACGTTTAGACAAAATAAATTCAGTTAACATCTTTAAACTATTTTAAGAAAACTATTTTACTAAATTGCAGCCAAACAAGTTTCCTCTCTAAAGTATAATAACATATTCTGCTACTTACCTTAAAATAAAACTGCGTAAGAACTTTTAGTCTTCCGTTGAAATATTTAGCTGACGATATCTAAATGTAAACACTTATTCTCGAACTGCAACCACGTAGCACTTCCTCTAAAACATTATTCCATAAACCACATTTGCACCTTTGCAACATACGGTCCAAACATTTAATGCAATTGAAGTTACGACACCTGTCAAAACTAGGCAACTCTCCACTCTATTAAATAATATTCGTTGTTGCCATCAACATATGATGAACAATTTTATATTTAGAACTTGAAGCTTGAAATTTTTGTAGGGTTGGAGACTTATAGCTGCCAGGGCTTTTGTCTCCTAGTATCCAATAGAGTCAAAAACAGTTCAAGAGAAAGGAACAGAATAATGTTTTGCTTCAATTGAAAAGAGCGAAAGGCTTGGTTTGGCTTGAAATAAAAAAGTTTTGAGACAACAAGCTGTCAGAGCTTACGTCAACAAGAAACCAAAATTATATTTAGAAATCAGAGAGTTTACAATTTTTATTTGTTTACAATTGATTTAATTGGAGCTTGAATTTTTCCTTTAAAGCATGATTAAAAAATAAATTAAACACGTCGCAATTTTTTTCATAATCAGTACTTGTCATAATTCCGTTATTTGAATTTAATTGAAGGGTGGGTGAGAGATCACCTGACAGATAGTCTCATCCCTCGAAACCTTTTCATCCAAGCATGTATTCACCAATCGCGTTTATTACTTATTTAAATATGACATTTTAATCCTCAGTAACGATCTACGAAAAATATTTCGGAAGATTTTATGCTAATTAATTGTGATCATTTATGATTTTTGTATAAATGCATTAATATTTATGTGGAGTTATGGATGGATAATTTTCGAAAACAAGTTGATTTTTACAAAATTGCGTTAATCTAGGCTTGGTGGTAACTCCCTTGTAAGTTGATTATATTACGTATTTGTACAATTTGCTTTCAAAACTGATTGAATAATCTTTTAAATTGATTTCTAATCTTTCATTGTTCTCTTTCCACTCTTAGAAAGTTTTTTTTTGGTAAAGCCATTGAAAGAAAATAATAAACTCTCCTGAAGACCAACTTAACATAGGTCCGGTTTACATCTCGAAATCAAATAGTTGGGAGGATTCTTTCCTGAACTTTCTCGAATGCTTCAACAATATGGCGCGTTTTGTGTTTAACTTCGTAGTATAGCGAAGAGAATTATTGGATATTATAGCTTTCGCAATAGTGGGTTCAAAAATTTAAATTAAATTATATTGATAAATTTCATGTTTATAGTTTATACTTATTCGGTTTTACTTAAGCATTTTTTATTTTTAGCAAAAGAAAATCTAATATTTTTAAAGATTAGATTTTCTTTTGCTATATACATTATTATATTTTTATAAGAGTTATAAATATATTTTGCTAAGAGTTACTGAAACTGCAACTCAAATACCAAAACAAAATTTCTCACTACGATTTTTATTTCGAAGTTTTCTCCTAAAACTATATTGTAAGATATTTCTGCCATTTCGCATTCCGTTTTATTTCTCATTCAAGCATTTAGTCCATTTCCTTTTTGTTTACTTCGAGCCCATTATTTCCTGGGGGAGTGTGATTAAACCCCCTTCAGGCCTGATGTCCGGCATACCGGACATCAACTTTGAACTGCTCTTATTAATTCAATAATTGGCGAAACTACATGTTGTTTTTTTTATTTATTCTCGATTTTCTTATCAATATAATCTTTGCAAGAATTTTTCGTTTCGGGCATGGAATCATCTAATTTTTTTAGTTTTGCCAAAAAAACTCGAGAAAATCACCGTTCTTTCCAAAATGGAGCTCGGTGGTGAATTTTGTTTTTCAAGTATTTTCTTGTTTTTAATCCTTTTTGTCACCATTTAAAAGGATTCTACAATATTTCATTATCCTTTGACAACCATTTTAAAGTGAGATTTGTGTGATTTCTTTTTATTTTTTTCAGTTGAAATATTCGGTATCGTCCGGATGCCGGACATGGGGTGACTCTTTTAATTTTTCATCTACAGTCTTGAAATTTCTTTTATGCTTTCACCTTTGCAATAGTACACAGAACGCCAAAGAAAAAAAAATCTAACTGCATTATTTCTTAATTTAGACTGAAGGGGTTAAAAATACAAATAGCTGTGCTGTTTAGTAAAAAGGGCGTCTTGGCTTTAAGAATACATCCTAGGAATCTTTAAACTCATATAAAGCTTTTGAAAACTTGTATTTAGGAAAATATTACTTAAAAGAATGTTTCTCTGAAAACAAGTTTGTGTTATTCAGCTTCCTTCGGGCTAAACAGAAAACATGTTATTCGATTATTTGACCTGTTTATCAAATAAGTTGAAAAAATACTTATAAATTTGAAAGTTCGCTGATTTCTGTTTAGTTTTATTGAAAAATGAATTTTTATTTTCTTAAAAGATTAATAATAAACGCTATTTATATAATAACATATAGAGATAAAGTAATTTTAAAAAAGTTAAACTTTTCGTTCTGCAATTCATCAGAAACTCTACTATTCTTATAGAAGGATTGAAGCGAACATGTAAATCTTAAAGCCAAGTATTTTCCACCGTGCAACTTTTCTACCGTTCAATAATCAATTGTAGTTCTCAAGATAAAGACACAAAGACGAAGCGGTTCATAAATAAAGCATATTTAACGTGTAAAATGACCTGTATTCGTCTAGAAATTGAACTGTACGAGTGGTGTGTGGTATTTAAAGGAATACGTTGCTACTCCTCAATTGAATTGCAATTGATAAACAATAAGAAATCGTTCCAATTGATAAACAATAAGAAATCGTTCCAATTGATAAACAATAAGAAATCGTTCCAATTGATAAACAATAAGAAATCGTTCCAATTGATAAACAATACGAAATCGTTCCAATTGATAAACAATAAGAAATCGTTCCAATTTATAAACGATAAGAAATCGTGAAATGTTCCACAAAGATGACCGTGGTAGACGGACTTGGTTTTCTAACACAGATCACAGAGTCTCAATAATATTAAGGTACGGAGACTGCGAAGGATAATGGAGAAGCGTCTTCGTGATCTTCAAACCACGCCTCGACAAGCCTAGATGTTTGGATGGGAGAGTTACTTTTCTAGAATAAAGGAAACAATATTTGTACCATAAGATGTTCGTAGTTGTTTCCATTGGATACATACACTTTTAATCTCAGTTACTCTTCCTCCTGAAATGATCACTAGGTCTGCCCCCAAATAGCCCTCGTGTTGCCCCAAAAGGGGACATTAATCTAACTAAGCTAAACTAAGAGGCCCCGCAGCCAGAATATTGCTGGAATAGCCATGACAAAGTCCCCCTCACGCCTCACACATTGGAAAAAAGGCAACCCGGACGATATGCTTGCGAGACTTCTTACACACGTCCAGTAGTGGGAAATAATGTGACCGATGACCCTTCGCGTTTCCTTCCATGCATGGTTTAACAAGGTTTGTGGTCATGGCACCATCTGAGAAGATGCCTTGCATTCAAATCAGTCAGGAGTGGCTGAATGTCTGCTCTTTCATAGATATGAGATGTTTAAATTAAAAGTGGACAAACCCACAACTTCTGTTTAACTGAGCTAGGCATCCTACTAAAATGGGAAATCTGTTTTCTCTGGAACCAGGCAGCATCAAGAGTTTTAGCTGTCCTATACTAGATAGTTGCGATTGTCAACTGATTCACTTTAAGTGTTTATGTAATAGACCAGACAGTTGAATTAAAACTATGGGCTGGTCGATTCTGGTTATCAACAACTCATTTTTTATTTGTGAAATTCCCTTCTAACCGTAATAATCAGTATGGGAACCTGCAGATATTGGTTGAGTTCTGCGGCCACTTAATCTGCGACCTCAATCCACTTCCCCGACAGTCCTTTGCACTCAACTTTGCTTTTCGTCCGAAACTTATCTTCTCAGAGAATGCCTTCCGTCTTATTAGATAAGCAGTCATTCCTTTAGAACCGTAACGCATGAAACACATGCTACGTTAGTGGTTGCAGTTACAAATGCTACTTCGAGACGACGCTAACAATTTACTCTGTCTGAAAAATATGTTATGTTTGACATTCTTAGTTATGAAACATAAACAGTTAAGCACACAGCTTCATAACTGGTAGTTGGCAGTAGAATAAAAGAGAGTAGGTTAAATACTCTAATTATACGAAAAAAAACTATGAGGATTACACTTGTGCGTCATTAATATGAAATTTCTACAGAAATATAAATATGTGGAAAAGAGTTCCATTATTTTAATGACCATAAAATAATAGCTGGTTATTCTTCTATAAATTCGTTATAAGGAGAAATTGGAAAAAAAATGGCTGAAGGATGATGCCATACCTTAATTCAAAAGCTTTGCAATTTTAAGAGTGTTGATAACAAAAGAACGAAGACTTTTTTATGCAAGATTATTTGCTGATAACTTTTATCTCCAAAATATAAATAATTTTGTTAGTGATAGCACTTCTATCATAGCTGATTGGTTAAAGTGAGCCGAGAAAGGGATCATGATATGCTGTGCTTATGCATTAAAAAAGTTCTGGAACTAATTTCATTACAGAAGAATAAGTTGGGACGCAGCCTGTTTATTTCGTGTTTCCTTCGAAGTGACAACCTTGCGCATTTATGCATTTTTGCCATCGTTTATACAAACGTGTAAATACTGATTAAAAGTTCCCTTTTTCCACCTTCTCCAGTGCCTTTGTTTCTGCGCTTCTTCGGAACTTGAGAATCTCTGCCCTTTAAACGAATTCTTCATCCAAGGAAAAAGTCGCATGGAGCGACATCAGGGTATTACGGAAGTACCGGAATGTGATATTTTAGCAAAGGATCTGAGAGACGATCTTATAAACTGGGCTATGGAGCGCACACGACTTGGATGGTTGCAATCGCGAGATATGTCCATGCACACTATGTATTTGAAACGGATGAAACTTTTTCATTCTTGTTGGTCCCAAGATTCAAGATTCTCTTCGCTTCTTCTTCGGAAAATGAGACAATTCGTTAATATTCGGAAAATATTTTAAAGGTTTTGGAAGTTTTTGAGCGAAGTATATAGCAGTTTGAAACTGGAATAGCTCTGTCATGAAAAGACTAATCAGGCAAAATTTTCTACTTTGATCTCATTTATTATTAGACATAGAGTTCCGATACATCATTTTTTTTAACTTGATGTTATTTTTGCTAATGATCTGCAATCAAGATTGTGTTGGAAAGAATAACCTCGCGACGTGGCATCTTAAGATCCCAGAGGTATTTCAAAATTACGTTCAAGAGAAATATGTCAAACACCATTAGAATAAATCTTGCAAGACATTCTTTCAAAAATATCGAATAGATTTTGTACCACGCAGTATAGAAGCACCGCATATAAGAATTAGGGATTCCAGCTATTGCGAAAATAACCGGTTTTCGGTTATTCATTTTTTTCACCTCCGGTTTGACCTGGCGGTTATAACCGCTCAAAATAACTGGTTTTCGGTTATTCATTTTTTTCACCTCGGTTTGACATGGCGGTTATAACCGCTCAAACTAACCGGTTTTCGGTTGTTCATTTTTTTCACCTCCGGTTTGACCTGGCGGTTATAACCGCTCAAAATAACCGGTTTTCGGTTTTTTTTCTATAAAAAACAAACGCCATTTGTAGACAAAAATTTTCATTAATATTGTTTTTACAGGAAATCAATCCATTGCCCAATATTTGTTCATAAAGACTCTTTCAGTCATCCGCCAACCAATAGACGCCTCGAGGAAGCGGTTTCCGTTGATTGGCCTAAGATGATGAAATTCAAAGCTTCATAACTTGGTAAATTTTAGTCTAATCGAACTTAAAATTAAGCCTATCTTCCGATCCGGTTTTTTCACCCGATTATTGGATTAAAAAATAACCGAGACAAATAAATAACCGAAAAAAACCGGTTAACCGAAACAAAAAAAAAATGGTTTTCTGTTAAACCATTAGGTTTTTCCCATCCCTAATAAGAATATATATTTAAAACCGGTAAATGGTAAATTTTTTTGGTTTAATGCACCAATCAATTCACAGTTGGATTCTTAACACATATACATACTTAAAATTCAGATAATGACAAATAAGTTACAATATTTTTAAAATTTATTTACTGATCCATATAAAGCAAACAAAGTTACTCTTTCGCTCACATGTACCTTCTTTGAATGTGATAACTTAAATGTCACAATAGGAGAATTTAGATAAAAGTTTATGTTTCTCAGATATTTAAATAATGTTGAAACTCAGTGCAGAAGATCATCTCCTTCTACACTTCTTTCGTTCTGCTTCAGTTTTCGGGAAAGCGGCAGGAGAATTTAGATAAAAGTTAACGTTTCTCAGATATTTAAATAATGTTGAAACTCAGTGCAGAAGATCATCTCCTTCAACACTTCTTTCGTTCTGCTTCAGTTTTCAGGAAAGCGGCAGGAGAATTTAGATAAAAGTTCACGTTTCTCAGGTATTTAAATAATGTTGAAACTCAGTGCAGAAGATCATCTTCTTCAACACTTCTTTCGTTCTGCTTCAGTTTTCAGGAAAGCGGCAGAAATTGCAGATATTTGTGCGTAGAAGTCAGCAAATCTTGAAATGGAACTGGAAAACTATTTTTACCGGACGCGAACGATTTTATGTGCAAACAGTGTTCCTCTCTCACACGGAAGCTTCTGCGCCTTTTCACTAAATGCTGTCTTCCGTAATCACTCGGCGAATAAAGATCTCTCGAGTGCAAGAAAAAAATTTGTTTCAAATGACAGATAACACCTAAATCGAAGTTTTGAAGCAATTTAGAAATGAAATAATTTTTAAAACAAGAGTTTGGATCGATGGTTAGTTTATAATAGTGTCTTAGTGTATCTCTTCTTTAATAGTTTTTTTATATCACAAACCATCACGCATACGTATGTATGTCTACACCGATTCCCCCCTCTGAAAACCATTTTTATTGATTCTTGTTAAGTCTTAGGCATTTAGATATGGAGGATTTAGAGTTGAGGTGGACTAAGTCCATCAAATTCATTTCTGAGAAAACAGATCTCCTAGTTGATCAGCTTCTTTTAAAACTAGCCGCCGTCGGCGACCAGTTTGTTCGCCGGGAATATGATTTCAATTGAATTTTGCATATTTTTATATTCGTGGTTCTCTTCACAACGTAATTTTAAACTTCATATTGCTGTAAATATTTAATCCATGTTCTATTAGTGACCTTTGATCTCTTCTGTTCATTCTCTACATAAATGTTCAATTCCAAAACTCAGCGTCTCTCCCCTATTATATTTAAAGTGACATTTTAGTAAACTTTATCACTCTTTTGTTTTTCAAAACGTTTTGAATCATTCTGGCATAAACATTTTTTGCTGTTGTACTTTTCGCAAAAGGTAACATTTCATGCATTTGGTTTTGGAACTTACAGAGATAATATCTTCAAATTGGGACTATCATTAATCATATAATAGCGCCAGTGTCTCCCAGATGTATTACCTCTCTATTTTTAGAAATCCGGTAATTTAAAGTTATAATGGAACAATCATAAATCGAATTGTTGAGTATCATTTCATCTTTAAATCAGAAAACTTTTTATAAAATATAAAACAACTCTTCTAAATTGCATCTAGGAGGGAATCAATTTTTAATGAGAAATGCATGCATCAAAAATAAATTTGTTTTCTCAGATATTTAAGCGTTCACATTGTCGCTATTATTTTCTGGACGTCAATTATTCTCCATGAAATGAAAAACAAAAAACTTGAGCAAGATATTTGAATCTGAAATAAAATGTAGGAGGAAATAAACGTTTATTGGGAATGAATGCCGTATCTACACCTATTGAATCGTACCATTTGCCCCGAAAACTATAGAATAAAAAAAAATGGATATAAATTTACTACTGAGTTTGAGTTTCTTACATTGATTTAAAAGAATGTTATCCTTTTTTACTATTAAAACTTTCTGAAAGAATACATTTTATTTTGAATAAAGCTTCTTCGAATTCAAAAGCGGAATAAATTCGAGAATCCCGTATTCATTGGACTCGGTTTAGGAATAAAATCTACCAATGCGTAAAAAGTTTATAAGGAAATGATTACTTTTCGAGATATTGTGAAATCAATTAATAAACGAAATGAATTTTATTAATTTTTTTAAACAAAATTAATTTCATTTGAATCGATAATTGGAGCTCACGCATTGTATAGTCTGTTTAAAATTAATAATTAATTACTTTTCAATTAGGCTTTTCTAGATAATTAATTTGTATGCTTTTTTGAAATATAGCACTCTAGTAATTTATTCACTGTAGATTCTAGGTATCTTTTTTTATTATGTATCTATACGTATATGAGATGTTTATTCAAAAGCCATAATCTACATATGAATGTAAAATTCATGTTATTTATTAGCAAAATTTTGCTAGTATGTTATTGAGTAGAAAAATAATGTTTGGCAAGTTCTTTTTTGACATTTTTGATTTGAGAGAATTTTTCAATTCAGCGCTTTTAGTGTTTGTTTAGTTTAAGCACTGAAAGAAAACAATTCGCAACAAAAAATTATTTGTTACAAAACGCTTAATTTTTAGGACAAATCTGATGGCGAACGTTTCTTCACTATAAACACTGAAGTTAAGGTATATAAAAAAAATTTGAATTGTATGTTGTCTTCAATATGATATTAATTCCATGGTAACGAAAAATGAATTGAATCATTTTCGTTTCATAAGTTAAAGTTACAGAATCAGTCTGTGTCTAGTCTTTTTTAATTTTCAGGAAGGAGGGTTA
>BGPR01045331.1:0-12357 GCA_013235015.1 Araneus ventricosus | reverse complement strand
GGAAACATTTTCTAAAAGCGAATTAGCATCGCACTAGAGCAGAAGCAGAATAAGCTATCACGAAATGGCAAAAAACGCATCACACAAAATATGATTTAATATCAATTATGATTTAAAAGAAATATTTCTTTTGACATAAATACCTTTTACAATGAGCGTATAGACGAGTTTTCTGCTTTGTTTGTTTACATATAAGTGCCTGTATTACGTAATTCCGGTGTAATGCTAAGTGAATGGAATCTTAAAAGCGGAAGTCCAACATACACAAGCAGATAAAGTCAAGGTTTTAATGTAAGTAAACAAACCAGAAAACTCATCCAAAACTATTTTTTTTATTTAGCGTTAGGATAATCTCAAGTTTATGTGTTCGAATTCATTTCGATGGAATTTTGTAATAAATTTTTACTGACTTCCTGATGTGCAAGAATTTTGAAATTTTGAACATTTCTGTATTCTTGATTACAATACATATTTTACTATTTTCGAAACTCAATTATCAATTAATCGAATGAATTTAATTAAAATTTTATTCCTTACCAGCGGCGTCACGTGGTAGTGAATTTGAGCTGTTTTTTCTTCTTCAAATTTTCAGAATATTAACACTATTCCAACTAGCAACATTTTTACAACATTTTACAAATTTTCATAACATTAATAATAATTAATTATAAATTTAAAAATAATTAAAATAAAATATGCGTACACTTTTTAATAAACTAATAAAAGTGTATTTTAAAATGAAAATATTAATACTTTTGATACTAGAAACTAAATTGATACTTTCAAATTGCATCATCATCAAATTGCATGCTTGATGCGATACGCACGCGTTTTAAACAAAAATAGTTTAAAACGCTCTACAGTTCAGACCGTTGTACATAGAGCTACCATAATTGGCACGAAGTTACTTCTTGTTTAGTAGATGCTCAATATGAAAGGATTTTTCGAAATTTTAATTAGATTTTAATTTTTTAAAAATCGAAATTTTAACGTTTTTTCAAGAACTTTGAAGCGTATTATAGCAAAATAAATAAATAACAGTTTTACAGTACTTTAAAAAATATATTAGGTTTACAGTGATACCAATTTCAATTCCTTAGAATTTTTTTCTCTAATTTTAATAAAGTTTTAAAATATATTTTTAAGTACATTTTTCAAAAATACTTTACATTGTTTTATTTATTGCATTTATATGTATTAAACGATAAAATACAGAGATAGTCAAAAATATTCTTTATTGGTTGAGAAAAATTCAGTTTTTAAATTTCGAAAAATTTAGATAGATGGGGTTGTTTGTTAAGCTGGGCATTCACAAGAAGGCTAAGCTATGCCATTTGTTCTAAGACCGGTTTTTCCCCCCCACCCATTTCAGTCGAAAAATTAGGCAAAGCATGTTGGATGTTCCAATGTTTGTTTTGCGATATGGTTCAAAGTCGCAGAATTTTCCCCACACACACTCTCTTCCCCAAAACGAGAGATTTCGAAAATCTTTTTTTTTTAATTTTCTGAAATTTTTTTATAAAGGTGACTGCCTACGTTCGAGACCATTTTTTTTAAAAAAGCTATTTTTTAAGTTTTGTTTGTGTTTTCTAGTTAAATAGTACATAAAAATAACAAAAATTTATTAAACTAATATCTATAAATGCCACATTTTTTAAATTGACTAAGTTAAAGTAAATTTCAACAAAATTTAACCTAAACGGTTAACACTCTACACAAAATTCTCATTGGATAACCATAATTTTTTTTATTCACAAGATAGATAACATAGTTATCTTCAAATTGAACTAAATTATATGAGATTTTTTAAAATGCAAAAAACATTATGAAGGTTTATATGTTACAATATAGAAATTATTGCGTATTTTTCAAATATTTTCAAATAAAAAAGGCTACAAATAAAAAAATACTTACTGTGCATCAAAACTTTTAGTTCAATTTATTACTAATAGTATGCAAAACATTCGCTGAAAATTTCATTAAAAGTTTTTATTAGTATTGGTGATATCATGTTAATGGTTTATAATTTATTTCGAAAAAATAATGTTGAGAAAAACGGGTTTAAAGATTATAATTATTGTAAAAAAAATATTTCCTCCTTCTAAAATAGTTTAAAATTCTCCACACTTATAAGTCAAACCCTCTTTTTCTTCAGACTTTTACATTTTTTTCATTCGCTGAGCTCGCATTTTTTTTTCTGGGAATTTTTGCTGGTGGTAACGAATGCGTTTTGAACTACGAATACAATAAGGAATCAGGAACAAAACCGATGCTCATTTCTAACTTGAAATAAACATTTGAACTGGTATTTAAAAATAAATATAGCACCTCAATTAGTAGAAATAACGTAAGGAACGTAAACTTTCTCTACGGTGCTCCTCTTTCAATACTCTAGGACAGAATACCCGTAGACAACACTCTACTGCATTTGGTATATCAAGAGTATTTTATCGAATTTCCCGGATAATCCGAATTCCCCGGAATCCGAACAGAGGTCAGTCCCAATTAGATAGGATTCCCGAGGTTCTACTGTATTTAAAACTAGCCGTCTTCGGCGACCAGCTTCATCGCCACAAATAAAATCTCAACTGAATCACTTATAAATAATTTTATGTTCATGGTACCTTAAAAAGTAGTTTTAAACTTCAAATTGCTGTAGACATTTAACCTGTGTTCATTTAGTAGCATTGCACTCTTTTTCCCATACTTGTACAGTAGAGTCTCGATAATTCGAGGTGGACGGGACCGGGCCTACCTCGAACTATCGAAAACTCGAATTATCGAATAAATAAATAAATGGAAATAAAAAGCAATTTTTAAATTTCAGTGTAGTATATTTAAATGAAAATGTACTTACATATTATTACATTACTGCTGATAGCAACAGGTTAATCATATCTTAAAATAATTGTCAATTGTTTTTTTGTTGAAACACATTGCTCCTATATATAGATCTTATATATATCCCGTTTTCATTGGGAGGGGGCATTTCTGCAGGTGGTTTCGGGGTGCGCAGTGGACAAATGACCCTTCGAACAACAATAAAAACCAGATGCAGTAATTCTTTCACGTGTTGTGTATGTGTTGGTCATTATTTGGGAGCTAAATTGATTTTTTTTTCACTAACTCGGATTTATGGAAAACTCGAACAATCGAGACTCGGATTATCGAGACTCTACTGTATACATTCACGGAAAATACGCAGTTGATTTCAACATTATTTTGGCACGGCACATTTCCAGAAGCATGCTAGTTGGCTTAAAACACGCTGATAAAAAGAATTAAAACATAACAAAGATAATCTTTCAGTTTACTGAATTATTTCATTATTTACTAATTATCTTGAGGACTTCCTTCACAGATTTCACAGAAAAATTGATCAAATAAAAGAAAAAAGTAGAATCCAGTAAGATATTTTCTTAGGTTTTAACAATGGTAGAGAAACACGCAATTAATATTTGTTTAAACAATGAAAACGATTTGAAATGCGTTGCAACAATGAAAAGCATTTGTGGCAACTTGACTACAGTAATCCCCAAAAAGGGAAAAGTAGAACTGTCATCCCCACCCCCGCAGGGATTCATCCTCAGATTCTTTCTGACCCTACCCCCGAGCGGGTGTAGAATTTGATCCGGCTATAAGCCATGTGATGTTTACTTGTATATATATGTGTCGTAGTGGTGTTGTGTGTGTAAATAAAACCATAAAAGACAAACTGGATCTATTTTGAATTTGGATATAAAACCACACATGAGAAAACCATTACATGTTGGTGACCAAAGACGTGATTCGTACTATTAATTAGTACATAGAACAACTTGTGTTCGAAATATTGGATTCTGATGCGCGATTCTTCTGATTGAGGTAGGTCCCTTAAATTATTTATTTGATACGCTAATTAAGCGATAAGTTATCTTTTGAAGTTTTGTCAAAGATGGATAGGGCTAAAGCTAAAAGAGCGACTTTTAGACAGTTGTTTACGAAACTTGTAACCAAAATCGAAAGTACAATTGAATTGCCGATCAATGAAAGATTTACTAAAGTAAATAAAGTAGAATCTCTTTTTGATTTAAAAAATCAGTTAATTGAGAAAATTGATGAGTTGAAGAAATTAGATAATGAAATCGAAGCAATTATTGATCTTAACGATTTAGAAGGGGAACTAATTGCTAGTGATGAATATCGAAAAAACGGTATTTCTTGTAGAACGAAATTTGAGAGATGTATATTATTACTAGAAAAGGAATTAAATGTTATTCCGAGAAATGAAACTCGAAATGATAATGATAGTAATATACCGGAACCGCTAGAAAGGCGCGTTGTTAATGAAAACAATGTAATTAAATTACCGCGTTTGGATATTTCTATATTTAGTGGAAACTGTAGTGAGTGGCTTAACTTTTGGAATTCGTTTGAAGTAGCTATACACAAGAATGATTCTCTCTCTAAAATAGAAAAATTTGCATATTTGAAAACCTATTTACGGGGAACAGCTCTAGCCGCAGTTTCAGGTTTCGCTTTAACTGATCAAAATTACGATTCTTCCATTGCATCGATTAAAGAGCGATTTGGTCGGTCAGATTTAGTTATTTCACGTCATATGAATAAATTGTTAATGATTGAATCCGTCAAATATGTTTCTAATGTAACAGCGATAAGAAAAATGTATGACGAATTGGAAATTCAAGTTAGATCATTAGAGTCCCTAGGTGTTGCTGCTGATACGTATAGTAGTCTTCTCTGTCCGATAGTATTGCAAAAAATTCCTGAAGAGATAAATTTACAATATAATAGACATCGGAAGTTGAATGAACTATTTGGCATAAAAGATTTATTAAAATTTTTGCGAAAAGAAATCGAATGCCGCGAAACATCACTTTTGTTAGGGAATCAAAGGAATTATGTATTAGAAGCTTCAGTTCGCAAACCTTTCAATAGCAGTAATTATGCCGATACTAAACTGCCTTATAGTCCAAAACGGAATCTTTCAACAGCAGCTACATTAATCGCTACTACCGAAAGGCAAAACTGTATATTTTGCTCTGAAATCCATAAAGATTATGAATGTCCGCTTAGCTCAAGCGAAAGGAAAGGGGTTTTGATAAATCAAGGCAGATGCTTTGTCTGCCTAGGGCGCCGACATACCGCAAAAATTTGCTGGAAAAGGAATCAGCTTTGCAGAAACTGCAACAAATCCCATAGTTCCTTAATATGTAATTCTCGTACTGCTGAAGAAAATTGTAGCAGTGATTTAAAATCTACAGAAACGAAATCTCAGACAGAGAGCTCTCTCCTCTGCAGGGATGATAAGGGGAAACCGAAAAATTCGGTATGTTTACAAACCTTCACTGCAGGTGTCCAAAATAGGACAGGGGAAATTCTCTCCCTGCGTTGCCTATGTGATGGGGGTTCTACCAGAACATTCATTAAGGCCCGGTGCACACCAGCCGATTTGTGTCGTTGAAAGTCATTAGCGACAACCCTCCGGAATCGTAGTACGACCTGAGATACATTGAAAGCAATGGGGTGGTGCACATGCGGACTGAACGACGGAAAAGCAATAAAACAACAATGGTAATGGGCTCGTTTCCTAGAATTCTCCACAGGCGGTGTCCGACCAATTCAGTACTCACACAACGATTCACTCACTCCGAGAAGAAACGACGCGATGGATGTATATAGAAGAAAGCGTGTTGTACTTGCGTACCTAGTATACAAGAAATATATTTAAAAAAAATAGACGATATTGGGTACATCCATTTGTGGATTCTAGATTTAGTAGGGGATAGTTTTACACATCTTTTTGGAGATTTACGAGAAAACCCTGACAAGTTTTTTAATTATTTCCGGATGAGTGTCCAATCATTTGACGAGCTCGCGGCAAAAATTACTCGTAAGATTCAGAACCAAAATACAAGGATGAGACTTTCTATACGTCCTCTAGAAATGTTAGCTGTAACTATAAAGTAAGCGAAATTCTTATTAAGAATTTAATAGGAATGACAAAACTAAAGATAAAATAACATTTTATGTATATGTAAACATTGTTTATAATTAATAAAAAATAACTATTTAATTTTGATTGTCACAAAACCTAAAATAAAAACTTTCTTATGTTTCATAGCATTTGTGAGCCAAATTTGAAGAAAATCTATTTAATAGCTTGGATTTTTATAACGTACAAAGTATTTAAGCGTTTTACTTTTATTTTATTTTTATTCTTCTAGTAATTTTTAAATTTTGCTTTCAAGATAAATGTGTGCAAATCAACAAAAAATTCAGGCAATTATATCAAGAAACAATTTAGTAAATTATTGTTTTTAAAAACGCTTAGTCGATACAAAATAATTAATTAAAAATATATTAAATAATTGTATTTAAACATCGGTTCTAATTAATAAAGAAATAACTATTTAATTTTGATTGTCACAAAACTTTCAATAAAATCTATAATCTCAGTATGCTTCATAGCATTTGGGAGTAAGATTTTACGAAAATTTATTTAGTAGTTAGGATTTTTACAGCGTGCAAACTTAAAGTAAAAATCTATGCAAATAAAAATTAAACTCACACAGAAATATTTGCTACGCTATAGAAAACAAAACTACTCAATATGTTTTCTTCGCATTTTTCCCAAGTATACAATGGAACATAAGGAGGGAATTAGTAAAAGTCCCGAGAAAATTAAACATCTAATTTTTTATAAATTAAAATCTATGATTCCATGCCGTAATACCTAATAATACCTATTGTAACTGCACGAATTGTCGTAAGTGTGTACTGCCCAGTTGGTTGCCACGTACTCAAAGACGTCCAATTTCCTCTCCGATTCGAAGGGAAAGTCCGAAGCAATTGTATCAGACAAGTCATTTGCGACTCCTTTGCTCTGCAGGAGGTGTGTGGGTACTGCCCAACTGTTCTCCACAGGACCAGAGAAATGTATTTCTCTGGTCCTGCTTAATCTACGCATTCGGGAACCGCATACGGAAGCGACAAATTTACGATGTGGTCCAACTCTCCTTACGGAACCGAAAGGACCCTTCGCGTAAAATACAAATAAGCGCAGTGGTGATTGAAGATATTACAGTAGGGGAGATTGAAGTTCCCTCCGAGAGGGTAAGAAATATCGCCTTTGAAAGGGGGATTGAGTTGGCCGACACAGGCGATTCTGAAGAAGTGCATGTGTTAATTGGGTCAGATTTCATTTGGGAAGTTCTAAAGGATACGAATGTAAGACTTAATGCGCGTCTGGTAGCAACGGATAGTATTTTTGGGTTTGTTGTTCAGGGAAGCGAGAGAGAATCTGATTGTGGTGAAGTGCATGTCAATCTTTTAAGGGTTATAAACGAGGAATTAAAGTATGATAGAGTTAAGGATTTATCGGAATTGGAAGTGATAGGTTTAAATCCAAAAAAGGAAATACCCCATTCGGATTTAGAAATTTTAGAAGCGTTCGAACAAAACGTAACGTATGAAAACAACGGATACGGAACGAAATTATTATGGAAAGATAATCATAAAGGGTTAAATGATAATTATGAAATTGCTAGGCAACGTCTATTTAGCTTAAATAAAGGGTTTAAGCGGGATGAGAATTTTTGTTCGAAATATAAGGATATTAATAACTCACAGTTAGAAGATAATATTATGTTAGAAATTAATTGTGAATCAAAAAATGACGTAAGTAAAGGTTTCATGCCTCATCGCGGAGTAGTTAAAGAATTAAAAGAAACTACTAAATTAAGAATATGTTATGATGCCTCATCCAAGGCGAACAATGAAATGTCCCTTAACCCTTTATCTACTGCATTATGAACTACTGAAAATTTCTTCATACATATATTTTTTTTAGCTGCCATATTGATAATTAAAGAATATACAAGAAAAAAAAGTCTCCCCGGTGCGAAATTTAATTTATTAGAATTAATTAATTAAAGTGGTACTTAAAAGTACCGTCAGTACACTATGTATAAATTTCCTCATAATAGAAAAAAATTACGGATGATATTTATAATGAAATTTAACCTCTTAAAAATGCTAAATAACCAAAAAACACTCATAAGAAAACAAAGAAATTATCAAATTAACGTAATTTTATTTTATACATAATAAAGGTAGAAATTCACATTTGATGATAATTATAAAAACATTTTTTTTTTCATTTACGCACAAAAATATATTACAAGTTGAGCATTTTGAATGTGGTTTTGATTGAATATTTTTGAGTGCACAGAATTCACAACGTCCTCGATTCGACACGAATGTTGGCCAATGGCATCCTCTATTTTCTAAACGAACATCATTAGAAACAGACAAATTTCCTTTTCTTCTCTTTTTTGCACAAAAAGTTTGTTCATCTCCATTAGATTTAGGTCTCCCTTTTCGTTTTGGTTGTGGTTTTGATTTTGTTAGTAATCCTTTGGTAATGCAGCGCTTATATTCGAGGGACGACATTTTCTCACAACGCACTTCCACATATGCAATATATGAATTTGCATATGCCATTTCTAGCACAGCAAAAAAAGCCTGTGCCACCATTTTTTCGATTTCCTGTCCCTATCATAAATAGCACGTACCATGTCGGCTTTATCAATTCCCCCCATGTGTCCATTGTAGTCTTTTACAACAATGGGTGCGGTAACGTCAATTTTGGTACCATCTTTGAGTCTCCTTTGGACTTTGCAAGTGTCGTTTCCATGATAATTCGAAAGAAAGTGTACGGATCGATTGTCCTTCCATTTGAAGAAGGATATTCCTTGATCAGATATTTGATAATCTAAGTCCCCTCGTTTCATTTTTTTTATCATCAATAAGTTAGGGTAACCCAAGTCTATCAGGACGAATGGTGCCGACTGCATATATATTTTTCGTTTTCAAATACTCAAATAGTGGCACGGAAGAAAAAAAATTGTCCATGATGATCAGTAAGTATACTACGTGTACTGGCGGTACTTATAAGTACCACCGAATAATTCGACCGTTAATCACATTACATAATCTGTTATCTTATAATGATTGGGCAAATAATATTCTAAGACAATACAGAATGAATAAAAAAAATACAACACTTACCTTTGGTTTGATATTATATATTTATAGCAAAGAAAAGATAAGAGCGGCAATCCGCACAAAATGGCAGCAAAAGAACACAATGTCCGTTCGAAAATAGCTTTCTTCCTCGCAAAATTCATCAGCCTAGAACAACTACTGCCATTTTTCATGAAAAAGTAGAGTTAAAAGACTGTTTCTAAAACGTACCATCAGAATATAAGTAATGGTTGTTGTGCTATAAAGTTTTAAAGTGATTGGTACTTATAAGTACCGTCAGTAGATAAAGGGTTAACAATCGTTTAGATTGCTGTCCCAATCTCAACCCTGATTTGCTTAAAATTATCCTAAAATTTGGACTCTACCCTATAGAATTTTGCGCGGATATTCAGGGAGAATTTTTAGAGTTAGGAATTCTTGAGGAAGAACGTAAGTTTTTGCAGAATTTATGGGGTGAGGAAGGAGGGACAAATCTCACTTTGGATGATCATGCAATCAGAATCCTTCGAACACAACGCGTGCCATTTTTGTATAAAATGACCTTTTCTGCGTTGAATGAACTGTACGCTAATGACTTAATCAGAAGTGATTACTCTTTGAAAGAGACTGTTTTGATATCTAAAGAATCTATTAGTATTCTTAGTGAAGCAAGCGTGAATATGCGTCAATGGACAATGAACTCTCCGTCTCTCTTTGAAATGTGGAGAGAAAATTATTTAGAATGCCGTCAATCATCGTCAGACTCTGATATCCCATTAAAGGATTTAGAATTAATTTGGAATAATAAAAAGGATGCTCTGAAAGTTGCATTCAACTTATTGCAACAATTGAGTGATAAGATTCCGACAAAGGGAGTCGCATTAAGTGCTTGTGGTGTGCCCTGTGACCCACTAGATATCCTGACACCTTTCACAGTTCGCATCAAGCTATTGATTCAAAAACTATGGGAAAATGGTTTTACTTGGGATGAACCACTCCCCCCAGACATAGAATTCAAGGAGTGGCCCCACGAATTGACTTTTGTGCAAAATGTCGTAGTATCTCATCTTCATTTCTCTGTAATGAAAACAGAGCTGTTAGAAGTAGACAAATCTTCCGGCGCCAGCCATAAAGTATACTGTTTGGTAGATAACTTTAGGATGAAACATCCAAACGATGCTAAGGGCAATTTCATCGTCTCTAAATATCGATTGACCCCTCTAAGGACAGTTACCTTACCTCGTCTAGAATTGCTGGGATCCGTGGCTTTAGCTAGACTTTGCGTTTACCTGAGCAAAACATTTCCGTTAATAAAGGAAGGTAGCCTTTCTTTTTGGAGTGATTCACAAATTTACTTGCATCGGGTCAAGAGTGTTTCAATACTATGGAAACATTATGTCCAAAATAAGGAGAATGAAATTAAAGAGGAAACTGACCCCATAAATTGGTACTTCTGCGACGGGAAAACTAACCCAGCAAGCAAGCTCACTCGTGGCATAACCATTCATAATCTGATGAATGATGAAACCTGGTGGACAGATCCATCGTGGCTATTAGAGCTGGATATCTCAGCTAAAGGAAAGACATTAACTGCTGATAAAGAATCAGTTGAAAGACAGAAAGCAATGATGACCTTGCAAATGACTATGAACTCAAAATACTTCATTGCTATATATGTGTCAGACATTTTGAATTTAACAGAAATAAGTTGGTATTTAAATGATGTTCATAGAGCTGAATTCACATTTTTTATTAGTTACCTTTTTGTTATTTAGTATGTGTTGTTTCAGAAAACTGTAAATTTTTCAGCCAGAAGATTAACGATATTTGCTAGTTAAGGTTATGTATATGTATTATTTGAAACATCTTAAGTTTACAGGGATCAAATGTGTTCTAATTATGTTACTATTCTGTAAACGTTATTTACATACTTTTCTGCTGGAATATAATTTTGTATTTGCCTGTTATAATCACCTTGGGTATCCTTTCACTTGGGTATTCTTTCAAGTCAAATATGTGTGTGAAAATTCGATGTTTTCAGAAATTGAAAATAATTGACTGATTTTTAACTATGTATACTTCATATTTAAGGTAAATTGGAATTAATCAAAGGATTTCTTTATCGGGAAAGGATACTAAACGATTTTTGGAAATGGTGAAAGAAAGAATATCCTCTTCAGTTAAAAGGTGGTAATTTTAATAAAATGTAAATGTAAAAACTGAATTTAATGTGAACGATATAGTGTTACTAGGTGAGAAGAAGGTTCCTAGACAACTGTGGAGACTAGGAAAGATCATTGATGTCCACAAAGGACGTGACGGCAAGGTAAGATCTGTAACTATTAAAACAGCCATAGGTATAATGAAACGTCCTATTTAATTGTTATACAACCTTGAAATTATGTCGAACGAGTAAGTGGCATATTTAAGTGATTATTGAAAATTGTTATTATTGTGTTGTGAAATGTAATTTGTAGTTTCGGTAATTAATTGTTTTGAATTTAATATGTATAAATTCATTGTATTCCTAAAGTATATTTTATTGAATTTATATTTTGAATTTGGATTCATATTTGTTAATTTGAAATTGTATATTAAAATGTATATTTGATGAATTCCTTCATCGGGGCGGGAGGATGTGGCAACTTGACTACAGTAATCCCCAAAAAGGGAAAAGTAGAACTGTCATCCCCACCCCCGCAGAGATTCATCCTCAGATTCTTTCTGACCCTACCCCCGAGCGGGTGTAGAATTTGATCCGGCTATAAGCCATGTGATGTTTACTTGTATATATATGTGTCGTAGTGGTGTTGTGTGTGTAAATAAAACCATAAAAGACAAACTGGATCTATTTTGAATTTGGATATAAAACCACACATGAGAAATCCACTACAGTATTGTTGTAAAATTGTGCCAAAAATATTTTAAAAGGTTATTAAAATTAGAAAAAATATTGTACGGCAACTTAATTGATATCATTGAAAAGGTAATTTTTTGCACTTTCAGATGGCGTAAAAATGGTTTTTGTGCTGTGATATTTTCGGAAATTATTAAGGAAAAACGCCTAAATGTTGCTTAATTTTTAATTAATTAAAATTCTATTTAAAATTTTGAAAAAAGGGCTTTTGGGTGCACATTCCCACCCACCAAAGAATGTTCGCGCCAAATTTTGTAGCTCTTGCTCCAGTGGTCTGACTTGTAGAGGACCAACACAAACACACAACACATATTCAAGAAAAACTAAAAAAAACCAGCGGGAGTGGTCTCCCCTAAACTTTCTCGTATACTTTCTAAGTGGAGATTCGTCAAAATCTCGAGTTCGAATTTTTT
>BGPR01045330.1:1272-12358 GCA_013235015.1 Araneus ventricosus | reverse complement strand
GTTTAAATGGCTAGATGGATAAAATTTCTTACTCAATTTTATCATAAGAATTGTAGTTCCGTATTAAATTTTGGATCAAATCAGAAAAAGGGATGGCTGTTTGTCTGTCTGTATGTTCGCGTGGAGTTGAAAACGATAACACTAAACAGTAATGTTTTTTAAAAAAACTGAAATTAAATTTGGTATCTGGTCTTCTAACTCTAATTGCAGATCCGTATCAAATTTTGCTTTCAGTGGTTCGGAAAAAAAGGCTTTCAAAATGCATATTCGGTTTTCTTCTCAAACCATGTCACACAAAAAGCACCATGTTATGCATTGATGCCCGCTTGTCAAATTTCTCCTCTCTCGTATTGTTGCCAATTGGCCTTGGCCAATCTAAGAGGCCAAAATAAATCAGAGTACTCCTGTCATTCCGGGCCTTCCTGAAGATGGAAAAAAAGTCAGAATAGCTACAAAAGTATGGCACCATCATAATATTTGAAAATTTATTTTCGTCTGTACAAATTAAAAAATAATAAAATAAATAAAAATAACCGACCTTAAGATTTATGTGCTCTGTAAGGCATATATAGAAGCGTTTTCATATGCATCATCATAAGGAAAAAGAATCAGAAAACTTTTAATGCAAAATTAAATAATTCGAAGTAACTAGAATCCCCTTCTTAAAACACCAATGACGTAATTGAATCATGTTAATTACAGGTTATCGGATCCATGATGTATTTTGCTAAAAACAATGGCATCTTCAAAGAGAGACAGAAGAATATGTGACTTATTTCCTCAAGTTAATAAATACGTAAAGACTTTTTCTGTATTTTTAACCTTGTTAACTTGAGCATGCTTTTAGGCTTTCACGATAAGTGTGAATTTTTTCTTCGAAATCATCCCAAACACTCTTCAGTTCCGGCCGTTCGACCAAGAGCTAGGAAATTTGGTACTGTGTTAATTCTTGAGAAGTAGGTAATAAATAAAACATAATTTAGAAATTGTAATGAGATTCTTAAATAAATAAAAATTAATTATGATTTCTCCGTTTCTCCTCATTAGTAATCAGCTCATAATCATGCAAAGACAGCAAATTAAAATTTTAAAAAAATAGATTTTCAATAACTTTTTTCAGTGCGATTTTTGTTTCCTTGTAAACTTTGTATTAAATTTTTTATCAAAAACTTCTGATGCAGTGAAATAACAGCATTCATTTGCTATTGAAATGGACAATACAGTACTACAATGTAATTTTGAACTCAAAAAATTAGTAATTCGGCATTTCCAAAATATTTAATATTCGAGGATTATTTACGTACTTCTGTTTCAAATTTGTGGAAGTACACAGAATTTTGTATAGTTCTGATCTAATATTATGAATTAGAAAATTATCATGTTCAAATGCTTCTTGGACAAGGGGTTCAAATTTAATTTTCCATATCAAAGTAAAATTCGTTTAGACCAGTGGTCACCAAACTCATTAGTCAAATATCAGTAGTAGTACAAAGATTAAGATTTCTTTTGAGAGCAAAGTCTTTTCAAGAACCATGTTTTCAAGAGTCAGTTTAAACTAGCTAGTAACAATTAAATTAAATCAGATATTATAATAATCGTACGTATATAGCAACATCAGAAACTTTTGCCTATTTATTTATTACTGAACAAAAAATAGGGATTTAAAAAAATAACCGATATTAAGTGTTTTGTGTTATGTATGGAGTATCTAGAAACGTCTTCATATAAATGAGAACAAGAATAATTTCGAAACAATTAATGAAATGACAATTAATGTGAAGTAATATGCACGAGCACATTAAAACACCAATGTCCTAACTGAAACATGTTATGTATAAGTTTTTAATGGATAATGCACTCTTTGACACACAAGTCAAAAAAATAGATACAATTTTCACTGAATAGTTTGCGAAATTTTCGCAAAAACTTTACACAGACAATTAATTCCAAAATTAATTGCATCTTCAAAGATGCATAGAAGTATTGGTAACTTCTTTCGACAAGATAATAAATATGTTAAGCCAGTTTATGCTTTTTTCAACCATGTTCTCTCAAGTGTGTAATATATAAAAATAGATTTCAAAATTTGAATTAGATTTTTAATTCACTAAAAATTAATGAGGATTTTGCTGTTTTACCTCGATAACTACTGAGCATGTAATCATACAAATGCATCAAATTAAAATTCAAGAAATTAAATTTGCAATGATAGAAATTTTTTCCATGCAATCTTATCTTTCATTTTTTTAAAATTTATAATGCAAATCGATTTATGCAATAGATTTATACCATTTATGTGCTACTGAAATGGTCAATATAATGCTTAATTGTAGAGTAGCTTACCACAGTGCAATGCCAAACATTAGTGAATCGGCATTTCGAAAATATTTAATTTTCAAAAATTTCTCGAAAACTTTTCTTTCAAATTTATAGATGTAGTAGCATTTTGTATTACTTTGATGTAATTGTTCGAATTAATAAATTATCACGTGCAAATGTTTCTAGGACTATAGGTTTCAATTTCGTTTTCCATATCAAAGTACTACTGGTTTCGACTAATTTCTCTATCGCAATAATAATGGCGCCAGACTTTAACTTCTTTCGATCGTTAAATATCCGTGAGAATTTCAGCGGATATTTCTTATACTGGCCGTCGAATGGCGCTGCATTCACGTAAAAGCACTAGGGCTGATATCGGAGTTTATTTTCTGTTTGGAGGATTGTTGCATTTTGTCTGATATTGTCAAATTACACCACTCTTAAATTCAAGAGCAGCGTTTTATCTATAAGTCCAAGGTCTACACTTCATTTCAAAAGAAATACAGAATATATTTATCTATATAATCTTTAAATATTTTAATAGTGGTAATTTTGTATACCGATATCAAATTACGCCACTCATAAAACAATGGCATACTTTACATGCTGATTGCAGAACTAGTCTCCTCTCTATATTATAAATATGTGAAGTTAGATTACATTTTATTAAGCATGTGAATATTATAATTTATTTAAGCTGCCATTCTGTTTGTAAATTACTTGATGCGCTGTGTAAATATCATTCAAAGTGCCCTACAGTGAAAACCGTTGGATTTAGAGCTGGTTAATATTGCACGTAGTTACTTCGCGAATGGCAGGTGCCAAGGAAGAAGGCTATTTCAAAATTTTCGTAAGAATGTTACTGAATTAAAAGTTATTCCGAATTTTGAAATTTTCTCATTTACTTCATTACTTTATATCTGAAATCTATTTTCGCAGTTGTTTAAAATTCAAGATATTAGATTTCTATTCATGCCAATCCTTTGTGTATTTCTTTTTGTTTGTTCTTATATTTCTCGTCATTTTTCTATTTTTCAAAATAGATCATAAACTTTATTTGCAAGAAAGCACTCTCTGGCAGCTGCGAATATGCATGTTAAAAAAATGCCTAAGACATTGTCAAGCTACGAAGTTTCGAATTTCAGGTTACTATCCCATTTTTCTTTTAATTGTCACAACTGCAGTCAGTCCAAGAGTACCTTAAAAAAAAAGATGAAATTTAACCAGGGGAAGTTTTCTCCATTAGACATACCGGTATACTTCCATAGTATGGTGAGTTTTATGTTGAATCTCTCAGTATTGTGAAGTAAATCGAGTATCCGGTTTTTGCTTCTCCTCTTTGACAGATTCTTTTGAATATCAGACGTAGATCTGCAATGTTGATGTCAAAACTACACACCAAATTTCATTCATGCAGCTTGTTCCGTTTTCAGCTATCATGTTTATATATATAGGAAAAGATAGACTGTTAAAAACTCACCATTTAACTGCCTAGATAGGTGCTTTTTCAAATTGTCGTATTAATACACATGTGAAATAAAAGGCACGCTTTCTTTACAATTTTTTTTTGTCAAATATTTGAGTGATGTCGAAAATTTTTATCTAAAGAAATATATCAAATTTCGACATTCAAGCATGTTCCGGTTTTAAGTTGCCACGTGTTGTTTCGTTGAATTATATTCATGCTCGTTTTGAAGCAACAAAGGGGCGATTTTGGGAGGCTAATAGGTTGACACCTGAGCGGGCGCCTGCCCTCCAAACTTCCTCTCCACCCCAGAGTACGACATTTGACACCGACAGATTTAATGTACAAAACAGCCTTTTTACATGGATGGCCCTTTTTCAGAACTAGAGCCCTCCGAAGCCGAGATTTTACAAGCACAACCTGTTATGGGTTTCAGAGTAAACCGGACGATATACCTAATTCTAAAAATGCTCTTTTCTAACTACTGGGCGTTTAAATCTTGGAAATTCATTAAAATATCGAAGATGAAATTTCTGAAGATTGGAATACTTTCTCTTACATTATTGCAATGAAAGTAAAATAATACTAATGATAATAACAAAAGGGAATTCGTTTTTAATTGTATGTGATCTTTCTTTGATTGAAAGTCTCGTAGATGTAAAATATTTCTTCTACATAAAACGAATAACAAAGTCACCTGCTTCCTAAGTAAAATCAAAACTATTCAATCTCAGTATTATTATTTGTAAAACAATGCTTCTCTATTATATGCATGATTCTTTCCACTTACAATATTTTCTTCTATTTCTTTGCTTTCATTTGTTTCATATTCCACTCTTTTATGTGAAAGGTAAGTAGAAAAAATACTGAGTACGTGAACTTCATTAAGAAATATCGAAAAGAGCTGGACCAGAGATGGCCAAACTTCTTTAGTGTTGGAAGAAAAAGAAAAGATTTTTTTCTTCGGCTAGACAATCTAGATTATTATATAAACTGAACAAGAACTCAAAAATCTATATATTATTTAAAATAAATGAAATGAATGAAACAGTGAACGCAATTCTAAAAATTATATTTTGATAAATGCAAGCATTTCTAGTAGATTTGAAATTTCTCTACTAGTATTTTAAAATCTGAGGGAGGTTGGATTGGAATTCATAATGCAACATCAGGCCAAAGAGGCCTAATTTTCACATCACTGAACTAAACGAATGAAATTTGGTATGTTCCAGACACCAATATTTTAGTTCTATATCAAATTTTGAAAGAAATTAGTCACTGGTAATTTTGTGTGTCCTCGCTTATGCATGAGAACACAATAACTAATAGACGTAACAACCTAGATACATGAAATTTCGCATATGGTTACATCGACAAAATCGTAAATATGCAAGAAATCTAATGTTGGTTTGATTGTCTATTTGTCCCTATATCTATCCCACTGTATATCTATGAGGTTTTTTCTCCCCCATATTTCTCGACCGCGTGGCTAACATTCTGGAGATTTAAAATTTCGGATAATCTATTCTTAAAAATCATGCATGTGAAAGTCAGTATTTGATTTGTTTTGATTCCTTTGTTCAAACATAGTTTTTATCCGGCAATCTTAAAATAACTCCTGGTCTTAACCTCATCCTAAAGATTTTGAAGTGTTCTAACTTTTAAAAAAGAATTAAAACTGTTTTTAGAAACGCTCTTTTATTAATGTACTAAGAAGTAATTTTCATATTTTATTAATTTCTACATTTTAGTTTTTAATTTAGAAAGCATTATTATAAATATTAAATTTTTCGACAGACTTCGATAAATTCACAAGCAGAAGGAACCACTGATATAAAATAAATTAGTTAATTAATCGATCGATTACAGCTTTTAACACCTCGCCCGAGTTGTTAAGAGATGGCGGTGGTTTGCCTTTTTATATCATTACATCTGATATTTGTTCAATGGATGTCAAGATACTGTCCCAGTTGGACTACATTGATTTTCATATGCCTATATTTATCATAACCGTTTTCATTAGATTCATTAATGTATCTCAATACATCGGCAAATGAAAAGAACCATCCACAATATGCTCAGTATATCAAAGAAAAAGGAATTCACGAATTCTTCTGGCTGAGAGAGAGAGAATTTCCTTCATAGTTTTAAGGAAGGAATTAATGTTAATAAAAACAAATATAATAAAGGCAAAAGAATGATCCATCTAACTTCTTAATCCATCCATGAAATTCTTATGTTTTGCATAGTTATAAAGCTACAACCGCAATAAATTGCACGCGAACTTTATGCACAGCCCGTATATTTTAAAGCGGAATAAACGTCTCACGATTGATTATAAATTAATTACTCGTGCTTTTATCTCTGAACCACTTCTCTCATAAAAGAAATTTTCAATATTAGTTTTATCTAATATAGTCGTGTTAAAACGTAGCTTAATTGTTAGAATTTTCAATTGAAAGGATGTTTACTACTGAAGAGGTATCAGTTCAAGATTTGAGATTTTGCAGTTAAAATTTTAAATTAAAATGACTTCTTAGATAAATATTTTTGTGTTTCTTACACTCAAATAGGTAGATCTATCTATTAGCTGTTAAATAAAATATATTGTACTGTGGAACGAAAAAAATTTCAATAAGACAATTCAGAAAAAAATACGAGTATTCATTTATTAAGTATTCATGTTGTAAAAAGCTTTTCTTTTATAGATATAACTTTCAATCTTGCTGCCATTTATCTATTTATATCCTTACTGAGACGTAACGCTTCAGCTAAAAATCGAGAGACGGCAGGTCTTAAATCAAAATATACAAAAGATTTTGGAATCTTATGAGTATGGGGGTTTACTTAACTTTAAAAAAAATTGTTTTCAATTTCTATAAAATTAATTTGTTAAAAAAAATCTATTTACAATGCACTGACAATGAATGGATAATAAAATGTCATTCTCGACATACTGATTGAAGAACTAACATTTATTTTCCACAAATATTAAAATATGTATATCCAAATAATGCTTTTTTAACTCTACTATTATATTTGTATTTTTAGGCTGCCATACTTTCAGCAAATTAAAGCAATATAAGTTTAAAAATTATGAGTTAAGAATTATTCAAAAAGCTGTGCATATCAGACCGTTAAACCTTGATTTGAATATTTGACCCGTTCTTTTTTTTAAAGTTTCAAGAGTTTTTCTACTTAATTAAAAGTTTAATGAAATTTGAAAGTTTATATCTACAACTTTGAAGCATATTACAACACAAAACTATATTTATAACTTTTTTAATGAAAAATATATATTTTTTTTAATTTGTACTAAAATTCGGACCAATTTCATGTTTATTCTCATGAAATCATTCATACACATGCTGTACTGAAATAATCTGTATAGTAGTGGAATGCAAAAAGTAAGTAAATTACCTTTTCGAAAAAAGTTAGTTTTCCAGACCATGCATGGAAACGATTTTCTTTTCTAATATTGTTGATTACACCACTCTTATATTTAAGAGCAGCGTTTCATAAGCAGAATAAAACGTGAATGGAATCGTTATAAAAAGTTTACTTAAGGAAACCTTATAATTTTTTTATTAAAAAAGTGGTAAATTTTGAAATTTATTTTAATAATGGTTAATTGATTGAGACTTGATTTCAAAAGCTGAAAATTAACTTAGTTTAAAAAGATTTTGTAGGAAAGTAAATAAATTTACAGTAAGGTTTATTCGTACAACTAAGAAAATCCATTAAGCAGTTTTGAGCTCTGTAACCGTGAATGTCAGGGTTTTCATTTGTATCATTAAACATATTCTCAGAAAACTTTTAATTCAGTGTCAAAAAAATATGATATTATTATAATCTGCTTATGAAAACACATAAATGCTAATTCTTTCGTATTTATCATAAGTAATTAGATGGACGGTGCATTTATGTGACAAAACATTACAAGAAATTAGTTACAATAACAACAGAATCTTTTGTAATTAAAAAGTTTCAATTAATTTTGCACCGTCAATAAATGGACAAATCAAAGGCATTCTTCAGAGGCTGATTGAAGAACTTATGATTTCTTCGCAAATTTTTGTAACTATAGAGGGAAGAGACGTATCGTAAGAAATTTGAGGGTAAACAAATTTGTGGACCAATCCGGGCTGTCGAATTATTTGATTGGAGCGTTGAAAAATATTTTAAGATGTTTTTTTTTTTCTTTTCCTAATTAAAGGTATATTTCATAAAAAGTTGCTTTTTTCTGTAGATAAATAAACTAAAAAAATGCTGAAACTTGTTTTTCGTTAAAATTATTTCGACCTCATTATGCATTAAAAAAATGTCCACGTGATCCAAATGTGGCGACAATCCCCTATATTCAAAATATAGTTATTTTCAACCCAGTTGGTATTATAATGTTATCAGGTTGTATACTCTTTGTAAATTACCTGGCGAGTGATGGAAAATCATTCATAACGACCTACAATTCAAACCCTTCGCCCTACAGCTTGAAAATGCATTTCTTAACTTCTTCGTGTATATTAGATACATAGTGAGATGGCGTTTTCCAAAATTCTCATCATATTTTTATTTCATTCAGAAGTTACTCCAAATTTTTAAGTTTTTCACTAAACTTCGGATAAAACTGTGGCTTAAAATTATTTTCGTAACAATTTAAAATTCAAAAAACTACCCATTAATTGATGAAAATTACTTTTTCGTATAATTTTTTCTTTAATTTTAACATATTTTAAAAGAGATTTTAAGCATATTTTGTAACGATGCTATTTATAGTGTAAAGAAAATCAAAATAATTTTCTTGTTTCATGACATATTTCTGCTGCATGTTGTAGGGAATATTAATGCTTTTTGCGGACAAAGAAGAACATTCACTTTCGCTTTTCTTAACATGATAACAGTTTTCAACCGGCACACTTTCTGCAAACAGCTTGACAAGTTATGTAAAGAATGCAAATGCACATGCAAGCAATCCAGGCGAAGATAAAATAAGTGTAACTCAAAATATTAATATTGAACAAAGTTTTAAATAAATTTCGTTTTCGTATGGAAATCTCTCATAGCCCTCCAGGAGGCAACTAGATAGCCGAATACTAAGGCGCGAATTTTCAATTAAGGACGGACTTCAGGAAATTAACAACACGACCCGGTCGGTAAGACTTATGACATTACACATAAACAAACAGTTTCAGGAAACAATTTTTGCAATGTAACAGGTTAAATAATTTTTTTTCTTAAATTTAGAACAAGGTGGTATCAGAGGCATGTAATAAAGATTCGAATAAATTAATCAGTTTATTCATACTAAGAGTATTATTGAAAGCCTTAGAATAGTGCATTGGTATAGAGAAACTTGCACAGCAGTCAGCAAGTTCTAAAACGATTACAAAATTCCAACTTTAAAAATATGAAAAAATCAAGTTAATCGAACGTATATGAAAATGCATTTACCATTTTAAAGCATACACATTTTAAGAGAACCACAGTTTATACACGATCTCAGTATGCAGATTTCCATTCCACATCATCATGGAAATTCCTTACCTACGATAGCAGGCATTTCTGTCACCAGTGCAAGATATACGAAACATCTTTGGCGCCATCACTTCTCTAATCTCGTCCCTCCGAAAATCTGGAATCGCCTATTATTCAGCTATTGAAACATATTTTTTCAAAAGACCCTTGTAAAAGCAAATTTAGCAAATATATATAGAGAAATTTAGTAAAGAAATAATAAATATTCATTTTATTATAAATGACGAAGTATCTACAGAGTCTCACAATAAATATTTATCAAGAAACGCAGGCTCCGTGTTTAAACAAGACTAAATCGATGTTATCTATGCGAACATGAAATGATTGAATACACGATTAAAAATATTTTAGTAAATATTTGGTTTATTGCAAGACTTTAGGATAATGAACTTTTTCGGTATATCAATTTCCGTCTGAGTATATTCATTGAAGTGAATTGGAGTATAGTAGTGTGTTTAAATTTCTGTTTCTAGGTGATTCTCGAAAATGTTACGTATATTATTCCATGAACAAACACAGGGCGCTCAAGGTTAATTCGAACACTGTTGAAAGCTTGTCCCTCTGATATGTTGATATTAATTGCTGTGGTCATTATTAACGGAAACGTTTTCCTGTAAAATACAGAAAATAGGAGGGTTTTAGGTGCTTGATTTCTAGAATACTTTTATAGTTCCTGTATGTTGACCTTTTATTTATAGCACAGAGCAAGAATTGCCTTGGAAATTTTCAGACTTTCTCTACTTTCACTGAGAACAGAACTTTCGAATTAATTTTTTTATTGGAAACTGACGAGCATTTTTAATCTAAAGAATTATTTCCTACAGATTTATATCAATTTGACATAAATGTTGTTAAGCAACGTTTTTTCTACAAAGCTTCACTTACATTTAAATACGTACGTCCTTTTGCAACATTTTTCTTCTTAAGATCTATGTTGACTTATGGCCAAATTAACATCTGTAGAATCTTTTTTTTTGTCCTGACAGCTCAATCAACGTATTATTCGGATTTTACAGTCGTAGTAAGGGCCTCAAGAGTCTAATGGCACCTAAAACATCCATGCTCATCCAACGGGATCTTAGAAGGATGGAAATGTATAATCAAGTAATTTTTTTATTTTATATTGGCTTATATACATGAAGTTACTCGGTGTGAAAACAATCTCATGTTTAATTTCCTTAATGGTAAAATTAATTTTATATAAAATATTCTAATATATAACATCCTCTCATCGTCTCCAATGCTTTTTAAAATTAAAGCATTAAAGAGATAATTAAAAAATTCAGGAACTTCGTTAGAAAAAACCCACTCTCTCTATAACAAAAGAAAACGGGATCATTAAAAACTTATTAACAAATCTAAAAATATATGCTGGAAAATTAATTATATATTGCTGTTATATTAATTATTATTATTACTAATTAATATTAATTTAATTATTATTATTATTATTGCTATATTAATTATTAATTATTATTAACCTATAAAATTAATGAGTATTGAAAGTGGAACACAAGCTTATTGTTGAAAATGAGAAGAACCAATTCAAAGTATGGCCTGACAGATTTATTTCTTCGAAAATTAAAAAAAAATAATTTTAATTTTTTAATTAACCATCACGCATCATTTACCAAAACCTTCCATCTGCTTTATCGTATTTATGATCAAAATTTCAATAAAAAATTATTGAGAATCTAAGATTTAAAGATATTCATATATATATAAAATGTATTCGAAATTGTAGTCGTTAAATGATTAAACAGCCGA
>BGPR01045329.1:0-12358 GCA_013235015.1 Araneus ventricosus | reverse complement strand
CGTGATGAAGGTTTAAAATTAGACAAAATGGCTTTGAGTTAAAATAGGTTTAACTTATTTGTAGAAAGATAGATTAACCCACTTAGTAATTATGGAAATTTTAAATTATTTACTTTAATTTATTGATGAATATAATTAACACATTAACAGGCATTGCTACATCTCTTTTGAAAGGCGAATATTCTGCATTGTCGATATTGCAAGACAAAATGAAATCTTTAAATAACCCTAAATTTTCTTATGGTATAAATATTTTTTTATTTTCAGGTCCAACATCATTCTTTATGATAAAAGACCATTATTTTATTCTCTCATGAAAGTACCGTCTCAACCCCAATTTTGGAAGAAAAAAGAAGCCTTATAAGAACTCTTCGAATATCCTATTTTCGTTTTTCGCTCGGAGCTACTGTCTTGAATGTCGTGATGTCGGCAAAATATTGGTTATAAATCTATGTATTTTATGTATAGACACACAGCAAAATATTTGCAAAGTAAAAACCTGAGCGTAAATACTTTTTTAAAATAGCCTGGAGGGGAAGCTTGTTTGATTTTTATGTTTTCTTTTCATAGTATGAAAACAGTACATGAAATAAATGATGAAGAATAAAGAGTATTTTTTCAATCAATAAATATTCATGAGCTTCAAATAGCATTACATAAGAAAATGTCAAATAGATAGAAATATCTTAGACTGTTTATATGGTGAATGTGTTAGATTCTTTTAAGGTTACATACTGCATATGATACTGAGCATTCCATTTTATTATATATTAATTTGATATTACTAAATGATTAAAGGATGTGAATTAAAATAATGAATAAAAGGAAGACTGAAAATTTACGTAATCTATACAAAATTCAAATTTCAGAAAATTCTTCTCTTTTAAAATATTTACAAGAAAAAAAATGATAATTGAAGCATTCTTGTAACAGCTGAAATGTGAAGCTTTCCATTTACTTGCTGAGCTCGCTTTGCAACCAATAAGTGCTCTTGGTCCCTGTAGCTTTTTGTGTAAAGACCCAGTGCGGACAGGTTTTGTCTTCTGTTGTAGGATTCTTCTTTTATTGTTTTCTGAAACGAGCACGATTAATTTTTTTCTTCCACGCTAGCCCATCACAAATGACTAGGAATCATCACGATTCTAGGCGCAGGGCATGCAATGGTGTTAAAGCTTCAACACGTGGGTTGACATTGTGGGAGACTGTCTGTTGGAGTCGTTCCTACTGCCATTACTGCTAGGAAGGATGAGGTATTCTCAAAGTTACGTTTCAGCAGGTACAGTTTTGTTTATAATTATTAGAAAAAGAACTGTTAAAATTTATTTCTTTTGTATATAAAATTTTAAAAAACTTGATTATCTGCTATTTTGGCTTTGATTTTCTGTATTCTATCTGTTCAAAATTATTCAAATGGAGGATTATGAAGGTCATATTGATCTTCAGCATCAATGAAGATCGAAAGGATGGGGTATCGTATGAAAACCTAGCAAAAAAGTATAAATTATCGAAGTTGGGTATCTACTATTCGCGGGAAAAGTATTAGACGACAGGATACATCGAAAACAAGAGAGAGTGAGACAGAAAACCGAAAACAAGTACAAGAGAAGACAGTATGATTGTAAGATTGGCACAGAAAAAGAACGACATATTGTCAAGAGAGATCGCGAAAGTCTTGAAATTGGATACGTCAGCTCCAACAGTTTGCCTTATTATCAAGAAGTCGTGGTTGATAAGCTGCATCCAAGTTAAAGGATCAAACATCTCAGAACAAAATGGGGAAATGTATTTGGCCTTTGCAAAAGAGCATCTTTCGAAGGTTTACAATTCTGGGAGAGTGTTTAATCGTCAGATGAAAGCTAATAGCAGTTTTTTGGATGAAAAAATCGGAAAAAAATGTGGCAACGATCGGGTGAGGCGCTTAGACAGATGGATATCCTACTGACAGTAAAACATGGAGGTGAAAATGTTATGTTATGAGGATGCTTTTAATGTAAAGGTGTTGGTGAAATGGTGATGATCGACGATATAATGGCTGTAAGCATGCACGTCGATATCCTGTCCCAAATTCTGCAGAAATCTATCACAAATCTGAATGCGGGTCAAAGGTATATATTCCAGGGAGATCATGACCCAAAACACACGTAGAAGGTTGTCAAAGATTATATCTCAAAATGCAAGATAAAGATATTGAAGTGGCAAATACAAAGCCTAGATCTTAATCCTATCTAAAATTTATGGTCAGTTTTGAATCAGAAATTACCTTTCGAAGAGAGAAAAATACAAATTAATTTTTTTAAAACGATCAAAGTTGAATGATGGAGTATCAACCAGGACAGAAAGCAGAAACTGGTTGATAGCACGAATCAAAGACTGAAAGCAGTGATTGAGGCCAAAGGAGGTCCAGATAAAAATTAATCGCCAATATTTGATTTAAAAAATTATTTTAAATTTTCATTGTACGTTTTTGATCTTCGAGTAATTTTGAGCAACGTATAATTTAGAGTTATATGAAAATGTTCCTATTCTGACATATTCTTCATTAAAGTTTCGTATTCATCGTAATGCAGTGTTCGGTTCTTTTCGATACTACACTGTCACAGCAATCCCTATAGAGGCCGTACATGGAGTTTGCCAAGACACGTTTCTATGTTGATATTGTTTTCTTTTGTTTGTCAGAACCTTTTGGAAATTATTAGACAATCGTTCTATATCACCTTATATAAATATCGTCGTTATTGATTGGCACTGCAACTTCTATAAATGTTGTTGGGTAAGTCCGCGGAAACTATAAGATATATCTGATCTCGACAGTTTTGAGATTAATTTTAGTTGCCGATAACTCTTGAATGCCATCACACAAATTCTCTTTCAGATATATCAATCAGGCTGTGTTTGAAACTCGTTTCATTCGACTAAGTACCAAGATTTTTGAAAAGTGCATGAAAAAGAATTACGTGTCGTGAGGCAATTTTATTTTCTGAACGCATAAACCAAAACTAAACTTGATAATCTAATCGTTATGGTGATTCTGTACCTTCTATCAGAAAGTTTATAAATGGTTTTGTAGCATTTGAAGTGTCCTTATGAGCACAACACCCAGGGCGTCTTGTTGAGGTTTCTACTCAAAAAATCATTGAAAAATTTCATGATATAATGATTTATGTCAGAGGTGTAAGTTTGGGTGAAGTTGCTATGTCTATGAGCATTTCAAATGACCGTTTACATAATATTTTGCTTGAGCATTTACACCCGAGAAAACTCTGCGAAAGCTGGGTGCTGCGATTACTCACTATGCCTCAAAGATGCATTGCCAAGAAAGATTGAAACTGTTTCGACAAAATCCTGGAGAATTTTTGCGTCCTATTTTAATAGGGGATAAAACCTGAATTTATCAATATCAGCCTGAGGCAATGGGGCAATCAAACAAATGGGTTGTACGTGTTGATTTTGTCTCCCGAAAAGCGAAACCAGTTTTTTCAGCTGGATAGGTTATAATTACAGTTTTCAGGGGTGCTCATGGTATAATGTTTTTTAACTTTTTGCAAGGGAGCAAAACAACTAATGGACAATGTTATGCATCTTTCCTGGAATATTTAAATCTATATATATAAAACTCAAAGAATGTATGTATGTATATATGTTTGTTCCAGCATCACTTCCGAATGGCTAATCGAATTTTCATGAAACTTGGTAAACAGGTTCCTCATTAGTTGACTTTAAGTACTGTAGGCGTAAATAATAGGGTGCATCGAAAAAAATCGATTTTTCGAGTATCGAATTCAAATAGGGCGCAAATGTTGTATATTAACATGCTAATAAACGAAAAATATTTAAAAGATTATATTTTCAATCCTAAAATTGCGCAAAGAGCCTAAAGTTTGCAAAAAGTGACAAAAAGCAACAATATTTTAAAAATCGTTGAAAAAGTCGATTCGTCGAATATCGAATTCTAATAGGGCGCAAAAGTTGTGTATTACCATGCTAATCAAAGGAAAAATATGGAAAAAATATACTTTTAGTCCTAAGTTCGCGAAAAGAGCCTAAAGTTTGGAAAAAATGACAAAAAACAACAATATTTAACTCTACACTAAAATTTTACAGGTTACAGATTTTTGTTTCGAATAGCGTCTAAGTACTTCATTTTAGTTGCCTCATGACAGAAAAATTATATTTAAAAACCATGCACTATATTTTGAGTTAACGCAAATGGTCCAAATTTTAGAGTTTAGGTGAAAAATTGAGGTTTTCACAGTGTAACAAATGACTTCAGTGGTATTTTAGATTGTAAAATGCAATCTTTCTATGTTTAGGACTGTATTTTACGGGCGGATACCTTTTAATGGCAAACTAGACAGGAGCATATGTCTTCATAATGTAGTTATCAAGCATTTTGAGTTCGCTTGTATGGGCTTGTTTGGGAATTGAAAAAGCTTAAGACCCGGATTGCTCACGTCAGCCATCGGGAATAACTGAGAGGTCCAGGATCTCTTACCTCCAGATCTAGAGCGCATTGTTCTGTCTGTATTGCTCTGACAATATGCAGAAGGTACTGTTGATCTTCACTAAGATCAGTTTAATTTATATTTATTTCACCTAACTCAATTGCTTCGAAATTTATAATGGGAATTCATCGCAATTAGTCAGTTGTTTGCCTATTTTCCCAGAAAATGACGCTGGTCCCGTCGTCTCTCCATCTAAATATTCAAATAAATGTTTGAATGGTAGTTCTTTGAAGTGAAGTAAGCATATGAACCAGTGAAGCGACAGCAGAATTTTAAGCTCTATGTTGCATATAACACAATTTTTGAATCCTGAGTTTGTTGCTGTGCCATCACAACCAATTGCTTTCAGTTCATTAATGTCAACATCATTATCTTCGAGGTAGTTAAGTAACTTAAGCCCTTGGCTACATCACTACCGGTTCCTCTTGCTTGTATGACGTGAACGACATATTTGCCTACCTCTTTCTTCCTTTTTCGGTATACTTTAATTAATTTTTTTTTTCAAAGATAGTATTATCTTTCCTACCATCAAAATATATTCTCCTTGTTACTATTAGCCGATCCATAGTTTGTCCTATAGCTTGTCGTGTCTTCTGTTCCTCTTTCCTTATCTTGCTTTTTCCGATTACTAGCGACTCGCTTTAGCACACATTAGCATGATTTATGAACCTAGTGGAAAATATGTTAGTCACTTCACGTCAGCAAGTGGAACCGGTAGTGATGTAGTCAAGTGCCTTCTTAAATTTCTGGAAGATAATGGTGTTGACATTAATGAACTGTAAGCAATTGGTTGTGATGGTACAGCAACAAACACAGGACGAAAAAATGGTGTTTTCCACAACATAGAGCTTAAAATTCAGCTGCCGCTGCACTGGTTCACATGCTTACTTCACTTCAACGAAGTACCATTCAAACATTTATTTGAATATTTAGACGGAGAGACGACGGGATCAGCGTCATTTTCTGGGAAAATATGAAAACAACTGACAAATTGTGAGAAATTGCCCATTATAAATTTCGAAGTTATTGTGAGTTAGATGAAATAAATATAAATAAAACTGATCTTAGTAGGCTCTTTTCGCGAACTAAAGATTAAAAGAATAATTTTTTTTCCATATTTTCCCTTTGTTTAGCGTAGTAATACACAACTTTTGCGCCTTATTAGAATTCGATACTCGAAAAATTAATTTTTCGACGATTTTTTAAATAATCTTGTTTTTTGTCATTTTTTCCAAACCTTAGGCTCTTTGCGCGATTTTAAGATTAAAAACATATTTTTTCAAATATTTTTTCGTTGATTGACATGGTAATACACAACTTTGCGCTCTATTAGAATTCGATACTCGAAAAATAGATTTTTTCAACCACCTAGTAAATAAGTCCTAGCCCATGACCTCGGGGTAGGAAGGGGCAAAGTCTCAAAATACATGTTACTAATAGGCCGACATGACAAGCTTGGCGATTTTAACGAAACTTGGTTCACAGATTCTTCTTTAGCCTACTTGAAGTAATTGTTCAATTTTGATGATACTGTGCACATATATTCTCCATAGGCTGACTAAAATTAGTTTATGGGTAAATAAACGCTAATCCAATTCCTCAGAGAAGCATGGGGAATCTTCAAAATACATGTAAACTCTTGGGACAATTGACATACTGTTGGATATGACTAGGGTAATTTTTGTGAAATTCAAAGCATATGTTTATCAGTGGCTGATTAAAAGTACTCTATGGGCAAATAAAAGCTAACTCAATCCATGAAGTTAGGGTGTGTAAGTCTTTTAAAATCAATACATATAACAAATGGGCCGATTGACATAAAAATTAATACGGCAGGGGCAATTTTGGTGACACAGGGTGCATATGTTCCTCACAGGCTGACTTCAAGTATTGTTTGTATAAATAAACGCTAATCCAATTCCTCAAAGTGTGGGGGGAGGCAAAACCGTGAAAATACATGTCAACCCTTGAGTCGATTGACATACTGTTGGATACGGCTAGGGCGGTTTTGATTAATTTTGGTACATATAATTCTAATTAGCCATCTAAAAATATTGTGCGGGTAAATAAACGCCAAACTGATCTCTGAGGTTAAGGCGAAACAGTCTTTTAAATGCATCCGGGAAATTTGATATGGCTAGGGCAATTTGATGAAACTTTATACACGTGTTCCTCATAGGCAAATAAAAGTACTTTAGGGGTAAATAAATACTCATCTAATACCTCAGGTAAGGTGGAACAATGACTTAGGCCCATTCACACGGAACTCGATGCTGCTGAAGTGATTTCGATGAAACTTGCTAATCATGTTCCTCATGCTTACCAAGTTGTTCATGCTCCCTATACGAAATTCTGTTGGCTAAAATTAGCCCTAAAGCAGGCCTTCAGTGCAGGTATGCAATGTCTCCGAAATATACGTAAAAAATTTTCTGATCGAAATGAAACTTAATTTCTAGATTTCAATAATGTCGAACTAATTATATGGAGGTGTTAAATCGTTCTTAGTAAACATTTTAGGATGATAACTACCTGTGAGACACATAGAAATGTTTATTTAGAACGGCTGGAGTAATTTTGTGGAAGAATGTTTCATTAGTTTATTTAGACACATTAACCTTTCGTAGGAAGTTCTGGTGTATGGTACAGTTTGGGAAGGGCGGCGTATAGAGTACGCCAGATCGTTTTTTCCACCCTCTTATTCAAATTTCCACCCATTTTCTTAGTTTATTTCTTTAATATGTTAAGGAACCATAATAGAAACACTAAAGAAAAAAATGATAGATAAAATAGAAAAAATGTATTCGGAATATGTAGAATTAAAAAGCATCTCCCTCGTAAAACTCCAATCTTTTGTAGATCGTGAATTGGTCACCAATAATATAAAATTGCTGGTATTTTTGTTTGAAAGAGCCGAAAAATCCTCTCACTGTACACGAAAATTACCAGTTTTTCTGTGTGTGTCCTTCTTCAGGAGGCACAACAAATTTCATTTGCATACTTGGATGGTGACGTACTGAGTTCGCAGATGTGGCGTGAGCACCAAAAAATGCTTAGAAAAGAAGGTGGAAGTCAGACTGAACGAATTGGTTAACTCATTGTATTCAGGGGTTGGTCCTATCAGGTTAGAAAACAAAAAACAATCACATCGTGAAAAAATTCATTGGCGTGCTCCCTACGCCATACCTTCCTACTAAGAGCTAATTGTTGACATTTCAGTTTAAAAATAAATGCCATATTGTTCAACAACAATAAAAATAAATGCCATATTGTTCAACAACAACAAAATACTATATTGAGAAATGGGCCATATCTTGCTCTCTTCTGGGTTGGATGAAGGTGAATCATAGGAAGATATATATCAAATGGACCAATTAGCATAAAGGTTTCATGTCCTGGGTTCCTGAAATTTAAAATGTCCACCCAAAAATTGAATAACAATTGAAGAAATAAATGTAATACTCGATATTATGATTTATGATAAATGAAGGAAGGTTTTTGTACTATCAATTTATTAAATATTTCATAAAAAAATTAGAAATATTTCCGCAAAAAAGGAATATTAATAAGGATTATTTATAAAAATAGTTTATTTTCTTCCAAAAGGTTCTGACTTGAATAATACCGGGCAAAGCCGGATACTCTGCTAGTATTTTGAAAAAAGAAAAACGATCCACTTAGAGAAAAAGAAATTTATTTTCAACAAGATAATGTGCCATCTCACACTTCTGCAATTGTGAGTGCAAAACTATGTGAATTATGCTACCAAATTCTTCTGAATCTCTCCCAATCTCCTGGTTTGTGCTTTCGGATTACTACATGCCCCAAACATGAAGAAACAGCTGGCAGGAAAGATGATGAAAGCGCGATAATTTGATTGCCGAAACAATTTTGGACAAATCGCATATCTAGGACACAATAAAAACTCTAACTTTGTTATACTAAGTGTATACACTTAAAAGGAGACAATGTTCAAAAATGAATATTGTTTTTCTCGAAAAAATTACGTTTTCTTAATTTTTTCATGAATTTATCAAACAACCATCGTATTAGGGAGTGACTAAATTCATAGTGCATTATCCTTCAACTTGTTAGCCATACTACCTGTTTTTGACATTAAAACGCGGATACATTCTCTGATTTTACCATTTTTATTGCCCAGAATGCTTTCATTAAAACCGTTTCCTTTTGCTATCAGACTTACGAAATATACGGAAATGATATAATCGGCGAATTTTCTTGTAAGTTCCGTTTACTTCCATTTGGTAGATAAGTGATCAATAATAGATTGAAGATTTTCCCATTCCTCGGAGTAGTACGTAGTTACATATGATTTAAAAAATGAAAACACGTCTGCAAGTAAGTTCTAGTTTGTTTCGTTAATTCTTATTAAAATTATGTAGATTTAAAAAAAATTCACTCTGTGAATGCGAAGAAAATTAAATTTACTTTCTTTTGAAGAAGACAATTTTTTTCTTCAGATGCTGTAGAATTTTTACATTTTACATAAGAACAAAATTAAAACGTAAAAAGCGGTTCTTTATTTACTCGTACAGCGTAAGAGTTTTCATTTAACTATTTTTTAAGAAGTAATTTGGTTAATATAAATGAAATGCAACGAATTGCTTGTAAAACATATAAGCCGTAGTACGTTGAATTTATAAAACTGCCTTACATTTTTTCACATCTTGGAAGATTTTGAGAAAATACAGTTTTTTTCACACTTTGTAAGCATCTCGAACTTTTTAAATAATTCTAGATATTTATTAGAATAAAAACAGAATACTTTTTAAAAACCATTTCGAGTGATTAAACACACAAAGGTGTTAAAAGTTTTATTTGCAAATATAATTATTACTAAAATTCTAGGAAAGAAATAACAGAACTTTCTTTTGAATTTGATGTTAGCTGACATTTCAATAAGTTAAAAAAGAAAATTTGCCAAAATTAATTACGTAAGTAAATATTTTCCGTAGATAATTATTTCTATAGATTCAAAGTGAATAATAACTAAAAGAAAACCTTTAATCTTTATGGAAAGACAGCTGATTTCCTCTCAAGTTAGGTGATTTTTCAGAATATCTGAAATTAATCATAAGTTGCTCTTTTTTGGAATTACCAAATTTCCATTTATAGAACATGCCAATATTTGGTCAGTTTAGTTTAATTAGATTAAACTCCGTTTCCAAGTTCAGTGGATTTTGAAATTTTGGTCGAATAATGAGCTGAGACAGTTCCTCCTATCGTGTCATCCCCAAGAATTTAATGTGCCCCAGTTCCATAGACTCAACATATCATCTTACGAATCAGTCCCGAATCAGTGATCATTCTTTCCCAAAACAATAAAAGTGGTTATTTATGTACCAAACAAATTTAAAATCACTTTACGTTCTTCATAGACAGGTAAACAAGTTATCATCATTCTGCCGAACGGAAACATCATTTAAGAATTTAGAAACTTAAAGAGTTGTAGAGGCATTTTTAAATGTTTTAAATAATTTTTCTAAATTAACAATGATAAAAAATAAATTTTATTTAGAAATATTTCAAGACGGTTATAGTATCTTAGGATTGCTAACAATATATTAAAATTTGCAAATATTCTAGAAATAATTCGAAGATTCCTGTTTTCATTTTTATTAATATAGTATACTTATGGCATGGAATTTGAATACGTGTTATGTATATCATATCTCTGAATAGTAACACTTCAAAGAAATAATTGGTTTTTTAAATATTAAAGAAACTTGAATGCTATTTTTTAAAATAAGATGACTTAGATGAAACTTGTATCGTGTCCTAGTTCAAGCATACTTTCTATTTTCAAATTCCAAGAACTGCAACTTTTACTGGTGATATCTAATTCTACAGCTTAGAAAAAATCAATTTAAACGAGTTACTTATTTATGAATAAAGAATTTTCATAAGAATTATTATTCAGAACTGCCAGGCTTTCTGATTTTTCCCAAGAATTCTGCCTTTTATAATGATAGGAAATCTAGAAGACGATGAACATGAATTTGGTAGAAATGAGGTGGTTTTGAACAAATTTTAGTATTTATTGCAAAAAATATCAAGATTCTAGCAAGAAAATCAAAATCTAATATCAAAGAAATAAAAAATTATTAGAAACATATTCGCTTTTCCGATAAGGAATTCTGAAATACGTTTATATTTCTAAAAATAAGAAGATTAAGTTTCTAGGAATTCAATTTTTGCGACGTGGTATAAGTTTCTTACTTTTAGCTCCGGAAAGGTAAACATAATAGAAGATTTGTTTGAGAGTTTTTCTATTAGATATCCTTTTTACTTCAAAAGGTAGTTATAGATTTCAAAAGAATTAACAAAAAAAATCTTTTTCAAAGAATACAGACTTGAGCATCTCTTGTGAAAAAAGTAAGGATATACATCTATACCTTACTTTCCTCCGTATTTGGATGACATTAAATAAGAACATACAGCTTCTTGAGATACCATTTGAATTGTTGCATATTCTCAGGGATTCTGTCAAATTTATCTTTTATTGTCCTTGTGAGGATGTTATCAAATGTAAATTTTTGATATATGGTATACTTTTATATTTTTTCGTGCTTGTTATTTTAATGCTGAAAATTTTTTGAAGCGCTGTAAAATTTTCTTATTTCGATGCTTCTCTGTATGCGTTAAAAAAAAATTCCTGGAAGAGGTTCTTCAATACTCAGAATATTTTAAAATACTTCCGTGCAAAGTTTTAAAAAAAATAAGAATTTTGGAATGCTCCGGTGTCATGAGGTATGGATACACTAACACTGAGAGAAAAAGATAAGACGTGGTGTCACAATTCCACGCATCTTGTGTATGGGATTTACATGCGTTAATTTTCGTAATTTCTGTCACATTATTTTATTGGTCATTTGAAAAGGAAGAAAATTCACTTAGAATACAGTTATTGAGATTTAATAGAAAATTTTAAATCTACTATACACAAGTAAAGAATGAATATAAACTTTTCATAACACTAAAATAGCAAATGACATGATATATTTAACGGCGTTTTTTTTCTATTCATATACTCGATATGTGTCGCATTAATTATATCATCCGCTTGACAATTATTTACTTTCTTGTTAATTATATGGAATATAATTAAAAAAATTTGCGGATTTTATAAGACTGAACACAAGCCACAATTAATCCATGCCATCTTTGATGTTATTTTGATGTAAACATAATTAACTATCGCTATATGACTTAAAATGGCCAAAAGAAGTCGCCATATGAAATAAATAAGCAAGTACATAAGAGCCTCTGATTGGCTCGTAGAACAGCGAATTAAAAGGTTACGCTGCTAATTCATCCTATAAATAGTGCTGAAGTACTGTGCAATTCACCAATTCTGTAACAAGTACGTGTGAAGTTCTTCAATGCAGTCGCTGGAAAGTTGATTCCGATTTTAAAAAGGTCTAATTACTTGCCGACATCAATCAAATAAAACGATTAAAGAGATAGCTCAAATTACTGGAATTGGTTTGAGAAGTGTCCAGCGCAATATTAAAACCTCAAAGGATAGTAGTGAATCGTTAACATCTCGGAATAAATGTGGTCGGCAAAAAGTCTTAGGTTCTCGGAACCGAAGATCTCTTAGCGACTGGTGAAGAAAAATCTCAAAAACTCCAGTCTTAAGCTCACAACAAGGTTTAACACGGGACATAGGGACATATCAACACGCACAATGCGACGAGAACTTAAAGGAATGGAACTGAACAGTTATAAACCAACTAGAAAACCATTTATTTCGGTGATTAACCCCTTATTTTCTAAGCAGCATAAAGATTGACTGTTGAGCAATGAGGACATGTCAGTTGGCCTGATGAGTCAAA